>PVKZ01005585.1:0-50197 GCA_004027375.1 Macroglossus sobrinus | reverse complement strand
CATGAAAAAGACACAAAGAAAACTTAAATGCTTAATATTTCTTAGTGAAAGAAGACAATCTGAAAAGATTGCATGCTCTATGAATACAACTAAATGACATTCTGGGAAAGGCAAAACTGTAGAGATATTAAAAAGATCAGTGATTGGCAGAGGATCAAGGAGGAAAAGGGGAGGAATGAATAGGCAAAAGATGGGATTTCTAGAACATAAACTATTCTGTGTGATACTACAATGATAGATAAATGACCTTACGCATCAGTCAAAGCCCATTCTGCACAACACAAATGTAAACATTAAGGTAAACTATGGACCTGTTAATAATAATTCATCAATAATGTTTTATCAATTGTTATAAATGTAATACATCAATGAAAGATGTTAGCAATAGAGAAACTGGAGTTGGGGGATGGGAAATATGGAAGTGTGGAAAGGAGGTATACCTTTAGTTTCTGCTCAACCTTTCTCTAAATCTAAAATTGTTCTAAAAATAGCCTATTAAAATATAAAGTCAGGGTACTGGCAGCAAAAAAAAAAAATAAGATAAACCGATTTGCATAGGTAGCTAATAGTGTTTATGATTGGTGAGAGAAAAAACTCATGTTTCTTTTCAAACATACTGATTTTGAGATGAGAAATATCACATGAATATATCAGATAGGCAGTGGATGTGTGAATTCGACACTTAAAAGAAAAATCTGACTGAGATATGTCCCTTCCCACGGGACGACCAGATGTGAGACTCGAGGAGACAATCTGCAAGAGAATGGGGGACAGGAGACGGGAAGAATGGAGGTAAGACAAAGTTCTGATCAAACCTCGTTTATTGTAGGTAGGGGTAGAGTATATAAAGGCGAGGATTTGCATAAGCACGGTTGCCTTGGATACCAAACCGCAGAACATTCCATTTCCTTATATGACCCAAAAATGCAGAAGGGTCCGGGGAGAGGAGGGGGCTGCAAGGTCAGATTAGTTTAAGCAAATGTCTCAAGGGGCCCAAGGCATGTCAGGGCATGTCAGAGTAACTGACTTTATGCTGTCTATCCTATCAAATAGCACAGGGCGAGGCAGACCCTGTCCCAAGGCGAAGTTGCCTAGATCTCAGGTATGAGAGCCTTGATAAGAACGGCTCCTGACAGAGATATATAAATCTGGGAAGAGAGGACTCAAGAATCCACGGAGGTTAGTAATATCTCCCAGGAGGTTAGTAATATCTCCCAGAGAGGGAGAGAGAGAGAGAGAGAGAGAGAGAGAGAGAGAGAGAGAGAGAGAGAGAGAGAGAGAGAGAGAGATTGAGCACGAGCACGCCCCAGGACAAGATTTACAGAGAACCATCACATTTAGAGGCTGAACAGAAAGGAGATGATATCAGCAATAGAGACTGAGAAGAAGAAAATGAAATTTCAAGAATATGTGATGTCCAGAAAGATAAGAGAGAACAGTATTTCAAGATACAGGTAGTTTTGAATGTTTTCAAAAGATAGAGAAGACAGCCCTTTAGTAGACAACACTATGACCTTGACAAGAGCTGTTTATTTGAATGGAAAACAAAGAATTAAAAAGAGAATTTATAGACAATTAAATGTTTTATATTTTTCTGTAAAGAGATTATTTTGTGTTGTCCCAATGTCTTGCATTTAAATTTGCCCCACTCACCAAAGGAGTAAAATGAAGTAAGAACATTAAACTATTTGAACACATGTATGCCAATACTATTCTAAAAAAAGATGCTGGCCTACTGAACAAGCTTATACCAGTTCAGAAAAGGCACTCATTCTCAGAGAGTTGCAGCTCCAGTAACTGAGAGATCCCTTCTTACACACACCTTCTTTACCTAGGTACTCTTAGCCAGATTCCAACCTGGACATTGAAAGAAAGTAGAATGCTTCTAGATTTCCAGAGCTTAAATAATTCAGTCAAAATAAATCACTCTCCATCTATCAGTGATGAATAATAAAACTTTATACATTTAATAGAATGGAATAAAAATAAACAAGATAAAATGTCAAAATAAAATATAAAAATATAAATAATATAATAAAATATAGCAGACAAAAGATAAAGTTGAATAAAATGAAAGCACTAGCACTGTTACTCACAGCCTCCTTCCTACCTCCCCCTCTTTCCAACACCCCACACGCATTGGTGAGCGGGACCCTTTAAAAGAAAGTGGCTGCAGAAAGTGAGTGGCTACTGACTGTTTTGCAAGCTGAGCTTCTACTGGAAAGGATACTTGACTGTTGAGGTCCTTTGGTTCTTTGGGGTGGGAGTGGGGAAGCTCCATTCTTAGAAAACTCCAATAACCACAAAATCAAACAAAAAAAATCTCCTTGGGTAACCTCAAAAAGAATAAATAAAATTAAATTTATAAGCAAAGGTCTCACTTGAGATAATTTCAGATCCTTCTTGTTTTATTTGCATGTCAAGGTGTTGTGCTAAGGTCAGGCTGTGAGAGTGGATGTGTATATTTGGGGCAGGTTAGAGCACAGGGACAGCTGTGCAGCATGCAGAAGGCTAAATCAACCATAACCAATGAATCTGAGATTAGATGAGTGGGTGGAAAGAAAATATTTAGATGGAAACATTTGTTCTGAGGGCTATTTTGAAAGCATTCAAATACAACAATGTGGCAGAGATTTGCCCAGAGTATTCTTCTTAGAAGTGAAGGAGGCATTAGAGTTTAGTGAAACAGAAAAGTAATCTGTCTAAAAAGCAGAAGACCTGATTGGTTTCTACTACTTAGATGTTTGATTTTAGTTGAATCATTCTGAGGCTCATTTACCTTATTTGTAAATAAAATAATACTCTCTGCTGTGCTTGACTCAGAGATTTTGATTTTGCATCTTTCCACCCTTTTTTCCCCTAAATTATGTTGAATAAATAATTCTCTCCTTTTTTTAATTGATTTTGCAGTTATACTTGCCATAGTTATTCTCTTAATTTTTTTAAATTTAAGGTTAAGTTTTTAACCTTAAAGATATACAACTTAAAGTGTAAATTTGACTTTTTTAAAAAAAAGCTTAAAAGAACTTAGAATGCTTCGTCTTCATCCTTTCCATCTTATATGTTATTTTTGTTTAGTGCTTCTATTCTACCTTGCTTTTAAACTCACCAAAATTAATTGTTAGCTGTTTTTCTTTTTTTCATTGCTTTGGGATTGTTCTTTTACTTAAAATACTTCAGTGTAAAAACTTTCCCTACCATTTCTTCATCTTCCTTATAGATTTGTTTATTTCCTTCCTGAGGAACATTATTTAAGTAGTTTATTTAGTGAAAGTAAATTTCTTAGTTTTTAAATGTCTAGAAGTGTGTTTCATTCTTAATGTTGAATGATAGTTTGGGATATAGAATTCTAATTAATGTTTTTTCTTAGTTCTTTGAAGATACAATTCCATTCTCTTCTGGTATCAATAATCACCAATACAAAGTCTACTTTTCTTCTGATTGGCATCTTTGTACATTTCTTTTCTTTTCTCTCTGGTCATTTTTAAGATTATTCATTTGTTTATGATAATCTGTATGTAGTTCACTACCAAGTATTTAAGTAAAGTTTTGCTTTTCTTTGTACTGTTCAAAACTAAATGTACTTTTTCAATATAAGGATTAAGTTTTCTTGCAACTTGAGGAAATTTTATAACATATCTCTTTGAATATTGTCTCTTCTAAATTCTATTCTCCCCATCAGAATCTCAACTTAAATTGGAATTTCTCATTTTATCTTCCATGGCTCTACCTGTCTCATATCTCCACCAACAGACCCGGGTTTTCCTGAGACCTGCAATTTATAGAAAGTGGGAGTCTTTTTAAAGAAATAATACAAAGTATAAATAGAAAATTAGATGTGAAGTATTTCTTTAGAATGAGAAAAATAAATCACCCAAATTATAAATGAAAAAAAAAAAAACAGGCAAATACTACAAACACACTGAACTCTAGAAAAATATATTTTGTGTATTAACTACTGGAATATCTCCATAATACTTTATCTCCTTCATTTTTAGATGCATACTCTTCTATGACAATAATGACACATATCTTTTTCAGTTGCAGGAATAGAAACATATTTTGGTTTGTTCTCTAATTTGGTTCTTATTATTCATAATTTGTCTTTTAAAAGGTCTCTTTTAGTGCCATGACTCATCATTGGCAATATTTGTGATTAAGATTACTCTCAAATATGGGGAAAAACACTGGAAAAACTTTCTCTTGCATATAAATTATAAGACTACCTTCTGACTCCAGATATATCACATCTCCTTTCTTCTTCATTGTCTTTACTGTCTCCGTGCCATGAGCTATAGGACATTTTTCTATCATGAAATGACCTCTGGCCATGCCTTTCAATGATAAGATGCTAGGTATTTTGGCACAGTGATGAAAAAAGTATTCCTGGAAAGCTTTCCATTATTAGGATGCCTCCTGTAATGGAAAGCTCCATAAAGAAGTTACTGCAAATTACACAAATATATACCAATAAATATAAAACAAAATACCCCCAAGTTATTTTTCCCAAAAATGTACATAGCCATTCTAGTGCTATCCAACATGAGGAAAGAGTGACAGAGGCCAAGTGGAATGGAAAGATATTGCAGTTTAAAAATCTCAGTTTTGCAAAACATGTAGAAATATAAACACATTGCTAAAAAGGGCTTATTGCTGGAAGAGGCTCATGCAAGCAAAGGGCCTAGAGAGCACGAGCAGCATGATTTCATTATGAATCTGGTAAATCTGTATTTATGTATTTCTCATTTCTTTATCTCTTTCTACTGTATTCTGATGTCTTCATTTCTCTTTTGCATTTTATGATTTTTCTTTATAGTGAAGTTAGTCTACCATTTATACCATCTGTTAAGTTTTTTTCATTTTGACATTTTTTTATTTCTGATTTTGTTTTTCACACCTTCCTGTAATTTAAAAAAATAATATCCTCTTTTCGTTTTATGTATTCAATTTTTTCTTCTGTATTGTTAAGCATTTTAAAGATACTTGTATTTTAATTTAGTCTAAGTTGTTCTACCATCTATAATTCCTTAAGTGGGAAATGTTCCCAGTTTATGTGCCAGCTTTCAATCTCAGGAGATTGAGTGCCTGTGTGTTTTGTGGTTTTTTTACTCTGTGCTTATCATAAAGAGTCTTATATGCCCTGGTTTATGAAGGCATCCCCATGGGGCAGTTTCCTGTTTACCTTTATGAATACAGCTCACGTCTAACACTCTGCAGCATATGGGGCTTGCAGTCTCAACACCATCTCTTCATTGCTGTTAAAATCTCGTCCCCTTATTGCAAATGCATGTGGAACAATTCAAGCATTTAGCAAATAGAAGATATGAAGGATAAATGTTATCTTCCTGTGGATTGAGATAAGTAGCATCTGATACCACACATATAACCTGAATAATAAGAAAGCAAGCCATGAGCCAAATTCTGTTCACCACTTTCTGACACATACAAAAGAAGGCAAATATTTATTAGCAAATAAGTGCTAAAATAGCTATATGCTTGTGGTCTTTGCTTTACCGCACCTTGCACAAACATCTTGCTCTAGTAAAGAAAAAATATTCTTATGGAAGAACTACCTACACTTACAGTCCGGTCAGGTGGCCAGGTCTCCCCATGAACTGGGGCTATAGACCTCAAGCACTATAGTAATTGTAGAAGTTTCTGAGCTATCTGAAGTTTTATAACTTGTACTGGTACCATGTTCCCAGCCAAATAACCATCTTGAACATGACTCATTTCACCAATGACAAAATTATTTCTAACACTCTAATAAAAAAGTGCTCTGGTGAAAATTTTGATAATACTTATTGATATGCTATACACCCACCTGCAACAGTGCGGATTCCTAATGAAGTACTTAAAATACTGACTAACCATATCTGTCTCTAAATTTGTCAGCTTTAGTTTTTCATGGTGCAGAGAAGTATTTCCGTATAACTAGGAAGATGGCCACCAGCATCTTAAAGTATCCAAAAAGCTTCATGTTTGGTTTCAGCTTAAAACTTACAGCATACAATGCTCCTCTTAAATGTGGTGTTTAGAACCAAATGGTCTGATGCAAGTTAAACATCATCAAGTAAAACATGACTCTTAAACCACTGAGATAGACATTCTAATTCTGTTGACATAATCACAGAGTTTTTATTAGCAGCTAAGTGGTGGATGTTGAATTTTTAATCACCTGTTATTATTCACACATGCACACATGTGCTCATGGTAGGGTTCCTCTACACTGTAATTATATAATTAATTTTTTACACCTAAATTTGGGGGTTATCTGTATCCCTTTTACACTTCATTTTACAAATTTCCCTCCATAGTGTCCAAGTTGTTTTTAGACTATTTATTCTGCCATCTGGGTGAACAGATGGATAAATGGATAAAACATCTAACATTACTCCACTCAGTAGACAGTGTTTTACAGTCAGCAATGCTGTCCTAAAACTATTTCAAGCTCTAGATCCTGCTTCTATTATTTGCCTATCATTGCCCCACTTTCTCTCTTTTTTGGAATTTGCAAGCAGTCACCACTAGCAGCCAAGGAAATTGCAACTAAAGAGAAAAGCTTACCATCAAGAAATAGTAATTTATGAAGTGTTACCTCAGTAGCCTGGATTATTATAGGCTCCCCGTGAGCCAAACTCCCTTTGGGGTAGCAGTTTATGCAGTAAAAGAAGCTGATTCGATGCATTTCTAATTCTGCAGCCCCCTCCACCCCCACAACCCCCCGGCCCCCGCCCCAGTACTGGGTGTGCTATAAGCAACTCTGCTAAGTGATCAAGTTTCATCACACATGCAATGATAGCACTGCAGGCCTTCAGCAAACAAACAAACAAAAAAAAATTAGAGGTATTGAGGGAAAGCAAACAATTATGGGAAAGTTAAGGGCCAGACGGAGGTGGTTCCTAGGGCGGAATATTCTTTGTTTCAGGCTTGAGTCTAGGGAAACATAAATACAATGGTCTGTTGTATAACTGTCTAACAGTAATGGGCTTTGGTCACTACCAGCCTGGGAATGTGTGTACAAAACAATCTTAAAAGTAATTCAACTGATTATAGTCCCTGAAGCCATCCTGTCATTCTATAATAAATAATACTAGTAAGAGTAAAAATAATTTTGAGGGTCTTACATAAATAAGCTATTAAAATATCAGCACACTTAATTTCTGGCAAAACGAGATAAGGGATATAATATCAGGTTACTCATCTCTCAAAAACTCTTGAGGGATGATGTTATCCCATTGGATATCTGAGATTACAGTTTCTGTTAAATGAATTATATCCCTAGAGATAAGTTTAACAGATGCTAAAGACTTTATTCTTTTATTCAGTGATTTTTTTTTCCTCAAAACTTTAAAGTCTCCTATGTGTATATTTAGACTCTAGAATTCATTTTATTTCCTTGTATGTAATTGCCCTAAAGAAACAAAGGCTGTAAAACCAGAGTTCTCTTTTTGTTGTCTTCACTCTTATTGATGTCCCTTCTGTATCTCTAAAATCTCCCCCATTCCAAACTTTCCTCACATTTTATTTCCATTTTATATTAATTTGTTCACAAAAGGAAAATCTATTTCTTGGTTTCCTGGTGGTATTTAATCTATACCTTCTCTTAATAAAGTGAATATTTGGAATGGGAAAAGAAATCATTACACATTCTAAAATGCTGACAAAGCCACAAACATCACAAAATCCAGGAAAATGATATTATTATTAATTGCCTGGCAACTACCGTGATCCTTTTTTTGGTTCTTTTTAGCTGTCCTCATTTTGATTGCTTTTTTTTTGTAAAATACATGAAACCTAAAGTTTACCATGCTTTTAGGTGCTAAAGACCACCATTAGTCCAGGGTTATATGCTAATTATTTTGAATAGCTCCCTCATGGGTCCCAGTTTATGTTCGAAAGTTATAAACCCAAATCCCCTTCTTAGCAAAGAGGAAATTGCTTCTTCTGCTTCCATTCTGGATTATCTTCTTCATCGTCTTTAGGAGTAGTGCAAGAAAAAAGCCTGAACAAGTCAATCATCGTGTGCAGACCAGAGACTCCCAATCCAGAGGGAACTATCAGCTCCAGCTCTGACAGCCTCCTTGCTCTCCTCTCTTGGATGCTGAGTGATGCAGTACATGAGCTGTGGGAGCCCCCTACATAGCAGACAAGTGCATGTGCAGGTTTCTTACCCAGGTAGTGAATACCATAGTTATACTGTTCTGTGGGTATTTGACTATGCTGGATTCGAGTGCAGAAAGGGGGGATCTTTAACTCAGAAAAAATGACAAAGCAATAAATCTACCAAATCTACCAGAGAAGTAATCTTTGACCCAAGTAGATAAAGAAATGTAGGTTCTGGTTTGATTTTCATGGACTAGAATCCTATTATAAAAGATTTCAGTTTTTCTGTGTTAAGACTACATGGCTTTCTTATGTGCTGTTTGTTAAGAAACATACAGCAAAAATAAATAAATAGAAAAACTATGCTGACCTACAGAACTATTTGCCTTGTCTTTTAAAGATGTAATTTGAAGAAGCTGATAAAGAAACTAGAGTTCCTCAGAGGCCTCCATGTAATTACAAAGGAAACACTCCAGAAAACTAAAATGGCAAATATATTTAAGGTAATTCCCTATGAATAGACTTTGGCCGCCACCATCCATTTTATTATTGCTTTTCTAAATTGCTTTCTTGCTGTTCTCTACCAGAGCCTCAGATCAATCTCTAGGTATTGTTGGGAGGGCTTGTCCAAAGTAATGACACCTGGCACAGAGCTGTAATTGTTTTATGTGCAGGGCTTGTTGCACTGTGCAGTAAGTCTTTTTCTTCATTAAGAGACTTTGAATCTCATAGCAGGCTTTAAGCACAAAAGAGGGCACCTTGTAGCAAACGTTTTAGTTCAAATAGAATTTCTCCAGGAAGCAAGGAGCACAGGGTCACCCGCATTCAGGGAATGAGAGGTGGTGGGGAACTATCTAGAGAGCACAGTGTGAGTTATTGATTTGTTACCTCACCTCTCCAAACCCACCATTCCTTCCATGCTCTGCAATAATGAAACTGAATTCGTTAATCCCTCTCCACTGCCAGGTGGTCCAGTGTTTGACTCTATCACAGAAAGGGCTCTGGAGGAAGAACACGGCCTGGTCCGCAGTGCTCAGCTTGTTGGGCTTCTGCAAAGTGTGCATTTTTTTTTTTCAACCATGGCTAGCGGCCAGCACCAAGTAACCCCAATATGTGGCTGCTTCTCCAGCATTCTCCCTTCAGAAGACCTCACAGCAGGGTATCCACGATGGTATGTCTCACTGGGACCAGCTTCTCAGCAATCCCTTTCCCCCAGGGTATTTCTAGGGGAGGACCTTGTAAGGAGTTTCTCTACTCATACCCATCGGGAGACTTCACCGTGGAGTGCCGATGGGCATGGCTTCTCCCATTAAACAGCTTCCTCAGCTGCAGCCTACCGAGTTTTGGAGCACAGCACCTCTGTGGGATGGGCTTCTCCCAGCACTTCAGAGGGAAGATGTCCAGCAAACTCCACATACTTGAGGACCCTCAATTGTGTGCTCTCCAGGAAGGTCTGAGTTTCTGCCTTGGGAGATGTGGCCTTCTCCTGGGGTGCTTCATTTCAGCTTTTGGATGACAGCTTTCCTATATCTGCTAGTCCTGTATTTGTCAGCATTCTCTTGGCTCGGATTAACCAATCCCTCACTACTGAAACTCCCTGTTAATTCTTTATGCTAAACTTTCTCTATTCAATTGTGTGTGTGTGTGTTTGTGTGTGTGTGTGTTTTCTGTCTCCTGTTGAACCCTGACTGATACGATCCCTCAGTGGGAAGGAAAAGAGAGAGGTTCTCAGTGCTTCACAGAAAAGAGAGCTGCTTCAGCCCTGACATTTCTGCCTCACTTGACCATCTTTTTGACAATGCCTATGCCCCAATCGCCTCCTCTCTGCAGATGGTGATCACTGGCTGAAATTCCTTGAACGCTGCTCCCTACAGGCTCCTACCTCCCTCACTCCCAGAATTTCCCCAAATCTCTGCCCATCTTAGACATATGTAAGGAGGGTAAGTAAGAAGAATCACTGTAATTTCTACATAAAATGTACTAAGGTAAAACCTGTACCTTGACCTTTAAAAAAACTCACAACTTGATATTTTGTAGCAGACACTTGAATAGAAGAACTCTTACTTGATCAATATTGCAAATTGCCAAGTTAGAAAAAGTCCAGGAAAATCATGCTGAGACACAGCAGAAATTTGTTCATAATGTGAAGGTCAGTCAGGAACTTCTGAATTGCATTGGACAGTATCACAAACACAGTGGCCTGATTTTGACACTATAATCCATTTCTACCCTGGCACACAGAAAATCAGTGCTCGTTATATAATTTTTCAGTGCATGACCAAAGTAGTGACAAATTGACTTCCTGCAATGATTGCAAATAAAAGAAATGTACTCTAAAACTCTGTTCTAGTGTAGTAGCCTATAGGTAGGTTAGACATTAAAGTTAGAGATTCTGAAATGAACACTACAGTTATTTCTTTGATCTGATTCTTCTACTGGCCTTTATCCTTTTGGCCCAAATAGAAATATGTTCTCATTATTTCTTTAGTTGTAGGTAACTTTAATCTCAAGTAAAAAAAAAAGGTGTTTCATCTAAAAAATTAAAATCTGAACATAAAATATGAAATAAACAATGGACTTTTGTTCAATAGCAGAAATGCATGGTCTGATTCTGTTTTACAAGATTGAGGCAAAAGGTACAGAGCTGTATTTTTGTATTCAGAATTCATTCATTTAAGATTAGGGCATAAAATTCAGTTCCTGAAGTCTGCACAGACATTGTACTGGGGCTCAGTCTGGCAGTACTTGAAAACACAGGTTTCATTTTTATGTCCACTATATTCTTGTTGATCTCCTTTTTTAAGTCACCTCAGGCCCATCAGGTCCTCATGTTGCTCCATCTGCCCAAGGGCTCAAAGGCAGTATCCCACCTGGTACAGGACACATGTGAGTGTCCTGGAGTTGCAGAGGGACCATAATAGTCTCACAGAAGAGATGACGGTAACTGAAGGCAAAGAGGGACAACATAGAAATTACTCAGATTTTAAGCTAGGGACCAGAGAGGGAGGCT
The DNA here is from genome assembly GCA_004027375.1 of Macroglossus sobrinus. Taxonomy (NCBI): domain Eukaryota; kingdom Metazoa; phylum Chordata; class Mammalia; order Chiroptera; family Pteropodidae; genus Macroglossus; species Macroglossus sobrinus. Next base: position 39,081 of record PVKZ01005585.1, on the reverse strand, counting down.
CTGCTGTTGCTTGAGATGAGGTAATATGATAGAAGAAGAAGCTGTTGCTGAGAAAGGTAACAAGAGATGAGGTTCTGCTCTGGTTCTTCATGTAAATTAACAAACTTAAGAATAGCTACTTCCCTATTTTTGGCCTTCTGAATAATCCCATTCAGACTCAGATTTCCAATGGATGGCGATAGGTTCCTCTTCTTATTAATCACCCAGTTCTCTACATCCAAGACTCCATTTCTCCAAGTTCTTTTGAACAGGAGTGTTCAGTTAGCTAATCTAATCCTCTCCTCATTCCAGGTAGACTTTCAGAAAAGCAGCCACTCTGTTGTCCTCCCAGTGGAAAACATTTCTACCAACATGGAGAATTTGAGGCCTACTTGTTTCTCCTCTCTGCTTTCTCAAAAATCTACTGTCCCTCATATCACAACTTTCCAGTTCTCTGGTCCAGCTGATATAACATCTGTACCCATTAAATAATAACTCCCCATTCCTTCCTCTCCCCAGTCCCTGGAAACCACCATCTAAAATGCTGTCTTTATGAATTTGACTATTCTAGAGCTATTTGACTATTCTAGATTCCACCTCATATGTCTAGAATTATACAGTATTTGTCTTTTTTTGATTGGCTTTTTCTCATAGCTCAATACACTCAGGTTCATCTATGTTGTAACATGTACCAGAATTGCCTTTATTTTTAAGGCTGAATAATATTCCATTGTATAACACATTTTGTTAATCCATTCATCTGTCCATGGACACTTAGGTTGCTTCCACCTTTTGGCTATTGTGAATAATGCCTCTATAAACATGGGTATACAAATACCTCTTCAAGACCCTACTTTCAATTCTTTTGGGTATATATCTAGAAGCAGAGTTGGTGGATCATATTGTTTGTTGTATTCTTTCACAAACTACAACCTTCATCAAATCTCTTTCTCTCTCCCTCTCCCTCTCTTAATCCTGCACTCATACAGCTGTTCATTACTGCAGGAAAACAAATAACCACAACAACTTCTATTAATTTATAACTAAGACCTAGCGTTTGTACAAGACTATTCCAGTTTTAGCATTAAAAGTCAGGTCCCAGAAAACCTCTTAATGAAGGACAGGGCAAATTTCCCCAAGTGGGGAGGAGACCAAGCCCTACACTAAGAGAAGAGGGTCCTTTGGCAGAGAGTGAAGCAAGAATTCAACACACACACCAAAATTAGGATCAAAAGGAAAGTTTATTAGAAAAGGAGTAACACCACACAGACAGAGCATGGTCTCCTCTTGTTAGGTAGCTAGTCAGACAAGAGCAACAGGGGAACAAAGAATAGCGTCCCAGCCCAAGATGGCCCAAAGAACACCCTATTAGTAGTTAGAAAATTCCTCCTGCATTCCCAGAGACAAAGGACAGGAGGGTCATAGGCTTAGCTGGCCTAAACCATCTACAGATGCCTGCTCAGAAGGTATTACCCTAATTTGCCCACAATTTAAGCTTCATTAGAATACTATGTTTAAGCCTTATTATAACAGACCAAATCTTATTATAACAGACCGAATACTGGGTAAGTGTAGCATACTAGGTAAAGAGTTATATAGCAGCCAAGTGTCAGTCAAAATGACCTCAGTTGCCAATCACCTAAAAAAGCCTTTGTAATCACCCCATAATGGCTCAAATATAATGCAGACATTCCCACTTCTGGGCCCTTTTTTGTGTTAGTTATTGCGGTGGTTGTTGTTAGAGCATTTTGTTACAGTTCTCATCGCCAAAACCATGTGCCTCCTTGGGGCATGCTTTTCCTTTCTAAAATATACTTTTAATAAATATTTTTTAAATCTTACTAATCTGTGATTTTTCACTGAGGAAGAACTGTGATTTTTCACTGAGGAAGAACTGAGGAAAAACACTAACTACACTTCTGCGCCATTATCCCTGTCCTCTCCTGTGCTACTGGGCACACTGGATTTCACATCACCCCAGAGGCAACACTGAGAGGCAGAGTGAGAGAGCCTAAGAGAGTTGTGGAGAGTATAGGCAGTGAGAGGGACTGAGAAAAAGACACTGAGAGGGACCCTCTTCCCCCCAGTGTTCAGGGAATTCAGTTTACATATTGTTCTTTAGTTCCTGTGAGTTTCAGTTTAAAGACTTTGTTTACCCATTTTCTTTGAGATGGACATACAGTGAGGAAGAGGAAATGGATTGTTAGCAATCTCAGAAGAAATCCTCTTTTGTTCTGTAGATGTCTTCTTGGCCTGGCTGCAGAGCTGATCAGCATATTGCAGTCTTTGAATGTAGCTTGATTTAACCTTTTAATTCTCTTGCTTCCTCCCTACATTATCCAAGGCCAACTGGAACAGTTGATCATCCTCCCCAAACTGGGTTCTTGCTAGTACCTTGTGATTACACTGTACTTCCCTAGTAAATTCATTCTATTCCCCTGAGTAATTATTTTATACCTACTCACTCCTTAAACCTCCAACATTTCCTCCTAATCTTCATTCTTAACTGATGACCTTAATTTCTACCAGTGATCTCTATGTTGCTAAATTCAATGATCAGTCAGTCACCAGTCCTCTTACTGTTAACATTTGATAAAGTTACATCTAATAGGCCAATGTGGTTGGTGGTTCCCTTTGATTTGATACGCTTTTTTTTTTGCTAGTCTTTAGGACATTTCACTTTCTGGGTTTCTCTTCTATTTCCTCTTCATTTTCCTCTTCTCCTTGACTTCTTAACCCATTTCTGTGCCGGTGGCACTTGCAGCTGCAGCGTTTACCCCAAGATAACTCACAGATTACCCTCTTAACCTTATCCCCAAATTTTGCCATGAAATATTTCACTTTTTTTTTTTATTTTCACATTGTGCTAGTATATCGATAGTTTTTGGAAACAAATGACATCATTTTATTTTTAGCATTCTGTTTTTAGTAGTGGTGAATTTCCACTTACAAAATATAGTAATTCTTGATCAATGAAAATGTTAATCCTAGAAAATATAGTATTCCCACGTGTGAACTTAACGTCGTCCTCAAACAATTGTTAGCTGAAGATTCATTTAATAACTCGGATTTATATATACATTTCTGTTACATTAGGATTAGAGACATGTTCTTTTTAGAAATGACTTGAATAGTTTTTATATTTTATTTTCACATTGAAAACCAGTCAGATTTGCTTCAGCCTCAAAAAAAGTGTATTTGTGTAAAATTAAATTAAAGCTGGCAGCAAGTGGCACTTATTTTTCTGAACAGGAAATGAGTTAAAAGCTGGAGTGCTCTGGGTCTGTTTTTGGCTCTCATCTCTCTTTTAAATCCACACTCATTCTCCTGGTGATAAAGATGCTGATGACTTTTAAATTTATAACTCCAACCCAGACCTCTCTTCTGAACTTCAGGTTTACACATCTTAACTGCCTAACTAACATCTCCACTTGAATGTTAATATACATCTCAAATATAACATATCCCAAGTTGAACCATATGATCTCTACCACTTTATTCCCAAACTTCTCTTCTTAAAGTCTTCTCCATCTCAAATTATGATAAACATATCCTTACTGATTCTCAAGCCAAATCTTTGGAACCACTCAGAACCTTATATTTTTCTCACACTTCATATCCAATCCAGAAGAAAATCCTATTTTTTCTATCTTCAAATTATACCCTGAACTGTGTTTTGCTTGTGAATTTCCCCCATTCTGTAAGTGGCATCTGTGACACTTGCCTGGTGTTTACTCCTAGCAGTTTCTCTCCTTCAACCTGGGTTTTTTCAAAATAGTAGAAATAGAGAAAGCTAATGAATAAAAGGGCATGGCATGGGTGTAAAACTCTAATTGCTTCTTACAATGTCTTTGTTTTCAAGGAAGTTATGCTTAGAAACACAAATACTTAACAGGAAGTAAAATTAGAAGCAATGTAAGACAACAAATCTCAGACAATGGCTTAATATTGTATTCTGTACAGGATCTGTCACATTCAGTGCTTAAGGAATGCTCATTGACACAAATAATACTATCTTACATTTATATGGTGACTCACCATGTGCACATCTCATTAAACCTATTTGCCCTTTACAACAATCCTATCATTCAGTCACCTGAAGTCCTTATGGGCAGAGACCACTTTGCATTCTCAAAAGCTAGCACAGGGCCTGGCCCACAGTGGCTGCCCAAGAAATGTCTGTTGAATGGGTTGACTAACTGACATAGGCTTATCGTTTTATGGATGACTAAAAAAGACTCAGTGACTTGCTCATTCTCATCAAACTAAATCAGGAGTATACTGTCTCCTAACTCCCAAGTCAGTGTTCTAAATATTAAATTTAAAAATTCTTAAGATTTAGTTTTCTGTTCCTTAGAACAAACTTTTTAAAAAAATTTTGTTGTCTACCATTATCTTCTTCCACTATCTTCCAACTTAACCTAAGTAAATATTAGTTTTCCATTATTCGCAGCCACAGATAATCCTAGAAAAAAGAAATAAAGTAAGTATAAGCTCCTTCGTGAATGCCATGAAATGCTAACTTAATGCTTTCATTAATATCCTACTTTATTTAGGATGGGCCTATTGATTATAATAAACCAATGACATTCTCTGAAAGCATATATATATATATACTTTGTATATAACTCTACATATAACTCTACACATTTTGGGTGGGAAGGTGGGATAGGAAGCAGATAGCATTCAATGTTAACACTCTCTGAGTTTCTAAATGTTCTCTCTCTACCAGCCCATTTCTCCCAAATTGTTCTCTTTAATGGTTATTACTGAGTTACACCATCATTTAACTCACTAACATCTCATTTTTTTCATTTGGAAGCATCTAGCTAAATATACCCAGATGCTGTTATTTGGGGTATATTGTTTTATTTCCATTCACATTTGTACCTGATTAATAAACATTATTTCCATATTCCTACTTCCTTCTGGAGTCATCCCTTGATGTATTCCACATATTTGATTCCCAGTCATTAAGACTAGCTTCATCCGTCTCAAGGCCTCCCTCGCCTCTTTTTTTTTTTTCAGTATTTCTAAGTAGTCCCACATCTTATCTTCATAAAGCCAAATTTCTCATCCATGGCAACAAATAATCAAATTAGAAACCTACCCCTATTCTAACTTATTTATAACAATATGCTATCATTCATTTCCAGTACTATTATCTCTCCTCAGCACTACTCAGAAAATGTATCTAAGAATTCTTAAGATATTGCTTTTTAATTCTCTGAAATATTCATATAGTACAGAGTTTAGAAAACATAAGACAGAAAAGTGACAGAGACTTTTGGACAAAATGGGCAATCGGGACTATTAAGCCCTGTTTCAGTCGTCTTCTTCAATGGCCAATACATGATGCTTTCCAATTTTGACCAATCTCAAGGCAGCTTTGGAACAATCAAGGAATACTTAGGCCCTGCATGCTAACTAATCTGTGTAAGAGGCAAGCATAGAAGAACTAAGAGAGATTTTTCTAGAAAAAAAATAATAGCTTAATTTTATTCAGATTACATTTTATACAACGTTATACAGCTTGTTAATGACTAATGGGAACCATTTCTAGAAAGCTCAGAAAATGTTCTTTACCCTCTTTCTTACCTTGAACTGTCATTAAACAAAAAAACTAATATATTTTAAAATTCTCATGTATCTTAAAGAAGAAAAAAACTGGGGGTTCTAAATCTGAGTCAAGTCCAAAATTTGCTAATGACCTTGGGTAAATTGCTTTGCTCTTTGAGCCTAAATTTCCTCATATAAATAAGAATAACATTATCCGCTTCCTAAAACTATCATGGGGAATAAACGGGAGTGTACATAAAAGGGTTTCATAAAATATAAAGTACCAAACACACAGTAAAAGCTATCATTCAATTCCAGCAAAAGATTAGTGTGGAACAACTGTCAGATGAGGTGGGAGACTACAAATTGTGCACGTGGAAATCCCATTTCCCAAACCACAAAATTATCCTTGTTTCAAGTCACCATACTCATTTTTCTCATCTTAAGGAACAGATATCTGCAATGACAATGTGTAGAGATTTATGGGGCTCTAGAAAATGATATTACTGCTGTAAATGTTAGAACAGAAACACAAATACTGATACTTAAGTGGATTCATTATGTTGCATTTTATTAGAGTTAAGTAGTTAGTAAAAGAACCAAAAATTTGATGTAAAATTGTTTTTTCCATAGAGAATAAATGTCCCCCTCTTATATAAATAAGTAAAAATAGATAACTAATTTTCTAAAGTAAAAAATATGTACTTTTTTTATACATGTTGCAATCATTTTTAATTCAGACTTTCCAATCACCCCTCATTTTTTTGTGTTCTAATCCCCATGGGGAAGTCCCTGCACATTCCTTATCCTGCCTCTATCTCATATGCCTCTCTTTCGCCTCATCATTTAAAATGCCATCTAAATGCTGTCAAATTCCAAATAAATATCTCCATCCCAGATTTCTCTTGATGGATAAACTTATGTATTCAACTGCTACTTATCACCTCCACTTAGATATCTAACATGACTCAAACGTAACATGTCCCAGACTGAACTCCTGACCTTTGCCCTCAGCCCTGCTATACTCATAGTGTCCCCCATCCTGGTTAATGGCTGCCCCATTCCCCTTTGATTAGACCAAAAATCTTTCGTTGTATTTGCATATCCATTTTGTCAGAAAACCTTGTTGGCCCTACTTTTTGAAATATAACCAGAATCTGACTACTTCTCATGAATCCCACAGCCATTTTGCTCTGAGCCAACAATATCTCTTGTCTAGGTTATAGAAATAGCCTTTTCACTGGCCTGTTTTTATCTTTGTTACTCTACCATTCCCACCCTCAACTCTGAATTTATTTTCAAAACAGCAACATAGTGATTCTGTTAAACTCTTAATAAGCACATCTGATAGCTCTGTTCAAAAATTCTCTAAGTCCAACCCATTTTATTTAAAAAAAGAAACCTTATGTAAACTGTCTCCACTATCATCTCTCTGAGCTCATGTTACTACTCTACTCCAGCTCACTAGGCCACGCCAGCCTTTTTACTATTCCACAAACATGACAAGTGTCTTCCCTTTTTATAGTCTTTGCACTGATTTGTCTATCTTCCTGGCCAATGCCTTTTCCTGAGTCCATATATCTAACTGCTTCATATTGCTCAATGAGGCCCACACAGACCACCTTATTTAAAATTGCAATTCCTCTCCTGTTTTTTACCCTCTCTTTAATTCCTCACCCACCCCCCTCCCTGCCCCCCGTGCCACTTCCACACCTTACCTAGGGATGTTGCCATCTCCCCTTAAGAACTGGATCTCTGAAGGCAGGGCATCTCCTCCCAAGTGCTCACTGTGGTCACCCAGGGCCTGGGGCACCTGGGCTATGGTCTGTAGCTCCACCTGGGGCAGGAACCCAGAACCTTCTGGGTGTAAAGCAGACATGCCAACCACTACACTATGGAGCCACTCCCCTTGTTTTGTTTTTTTATTTCTAAATACACAGCACTTATAACTCCAACATGATATTTATTGTTTATTTTCTGTCTCCCTCTATTAGACTATAAAGACCATGAGGGCAATATCCTAAGTAGAGTGCCTAAAACTCAATAGATATTTGTTGAATGAATGACTTCATTCACTCTCAGTTATGTAGAATCTTGAAAAGTTGGATTGTGTGGTATGTTTATTTCTTATTGATATATAACAAGTTTATACAATCTTAGTGGTACAAGACAACAAATTTATTCTCTTATAGTTTTGGAGGTTAGAACTCTAAAATCAGGGTGTAAGCAGGACTGTGTTTCTTCTGGATGCTTCAGAAAGAAAAATTGGTTTCTTTGCCTTTTTTAGCTTCTAGAAGTTGTCTATATTCTTCGGCTCATAGCCTCTTTCTTTTATCACTCCAGCCTCTTACTTCTGTGGTCATATTTTCTATTACTTGCCTCAATCCCCTACCGCTTCTTATAAAGACCCTTGTGATTATATCAAGCTAACCCAGATAACAAGATAATCTTCCTCTCTTAAGACCCTTAACTTAATTATATCTACAAGTCCCTTTTGCTATATAAAGTAAAAATCACAGATCCTGGGTATTGGGATATGGACATGTTTGGGAAGCTATAATTCAGCCTACATGTGGAAAACAGTTTTATGGGTTGAGTGTGTGAAGCACAGCATAATTAGGCAAGCTGAAGAAACTACTATATTTGTCAGTGTACAAGGTGCTAAAAGGAATAGTCAAATAGGAGGTCAAGCTGAATCTGGATAACTTTGGAAACAGACAATACAATTCCTATTTAAACAGGCACATACTAGAGATGGGGGGAAAAACAGTAAAATAGAGTAAGAGAAATTTTTAGCAAAGAGGTGAGATATGAGGCTGAGAACTTAAAAGTGAGAGACATAGCAATTCTCCTAAGCCACATTAAGGATTTGGGACTTGGTTCTTAGAGAAATTAGAAACTATTGGGAGTACTTATATAATTAAGTGGCCTGATCATATTTATATCTTAAAACATATCACTCTTACAATAACATAGAAAAAGAATGGGAGAGGAAGGGAATATATGAAAAGACCAGTTGGAAAAATGATACAGAAATTTAGGTGATAGTGGCTTGCTATTATATTGAGTCTTAGTTTCCTCTTTATAAAATGAAGATCATATTTTATCAATCTCACCTGGCTATTGCAATGATTCAATGAGAATATCATAAAACACCATGTCGGGTATATAAACTGCTGGCTACTGGCATTGTCACTCTGAATTAGACTTAGCTTTGCATTCCTAACAAAATTATAGAGATACTACTTAAAAGGAAATAAGATATTGATTACTTCTAACACAAGGTATTTAAAAACCAATAACACATTGACATAAGCACTGTGAAATAAAGAACTGGCTTCTACTCAGTCTGATGACATCAAGAAGACATGTCGGCAAACATCTCCTGCGAGGGAAGTAAGAGGTAACCATGAGCTCAGAGAGAACTTTGTATCCTGGATTTCGACAACAGTGAAAGAAGAAAAAACAAAATCACCACTCAGATTTTGGGCTGCCAAATACAAAATAATATGAAAATGAACAATGTTGAGGGTTCTCAGAAACCTTTTTCTTAGTGTCACCAACCAATGAGTTATAATAAAATTATGTATACAAGCAGAGTTTTGGGCATGACAAATGGGTTAAAGTCTTAGCTCTGTCATTTACTAGGTTTGCTACTGGCAAAGTCATGTAAACTCTGAGTCTCAGCTTTCTGAAAATTGAGCTAATTCCAGAAATACCTCACACATGGGTCAGAATTTAATGAGAAAATGCTGACAAAGTGCTAACAGAGTGTATGGCACAGAGTAAGTACCCAAATGGTTGTTATTGTTATTATAAATTTTGTTAATTGCTATTGCCTTTTTTCTTATGTTTATGAGGAACTGCAAATAGCATCCTAAAAGGTAAGGGAGGCAGGAAAAAGGCCAGCAAGGAAGCAGCACAGAGAATGTGAGGGTCAATACCAAGTCATCTTTACCAAAAAAAGAAGATACTCGCCTACGACTCAAGCAAGGATTAAAGTGTGTCAGCAAACAGCAGACTGAGAGCAGGCAAGGGAAGATGTAGGCAGGAGCCAAGTGGGGAGGAAATGACAGTATCAGTGTGCCAAGAGCAGCTCATCTCCTGGAGTGCCTGGCTCAGTGTCACCAGGAATTCGAAAGCACACAAGGAGTGGGCTAGTGGGGATAAAGGAGAACACTGGTCATGCTCTCAGGGCTGCTGCTCTCCTCCCTGCAAAAACACAGTCGCATTAACCCTCTTTAAATGACAGGCGATAAGAAGCTGTTTGCAGCCTTCTCCCGAGGGCATTATCAGAGTATGAAAATGAAGCATTTAAAAATTAACAAGACTGTTTGACAACATAAAATTCTAAAGACAATCTTATTAGATATTATTAAGACTAAGAGAGGCCATGTTTTTGAGCTTTCCAACAGCTTTGGCCTGCCACAGTTTATAAGGTGCATATGGTTAGAAAAAAAAGAAGGAGCAGAGAATCTAATTTTCCAAAAGCCAAAGGGGTAAGAAAAGGCAGGGATAAGAAAAGAAAGGGATGTCTACATGACTGAGTCTCCTCAGAAAGGAGGGGAATGGGAGTTGCCTGACTGACATCTCCTTTTTTGATGCCTTGTGAAATCAGACTGAGATGAGCACATGTAATCATGGAAAAGAAGTACTTTGGTATCATCTTGGCAAGGTATATTAGAGCAGGTGCTTGGAATGGCTGTCAAAAAGATAAATTTAGCAATTTTTAAAACTCAGAAGTATTAGATGTCATTGGCAGACTAGATATGATTGATTACATGTCACTCTCATATATATATATATACACACACACATACATATATACATATATATAAAGAGTTCAATGGCTCCCCATTGCCTATCAATTACAGGTTCTTTGCCCTAATTTTGGAGACCATTTCCTTTCTCTGCTAAGCCCCTATAATGGGATACGGAAACTTCAGTGTCCCAAGTGCAATTCTAGCTGAGTGTGGAGACTAACAAGAGGATGCTCAGTCTAAATTCTAAATTCTCAAAAAACACTTTCCTTCTCAAGTCAAGCATCCACTCTTGGACAAGTCACACACTACAAACATGACTCAGAGAAGGGAAACTGAATTTGGTAGGAATCCCAAAGTGTATCTACGATACTTTTCCCCTCTTTCTTACCTGTTCCCTGTACTCAACCTCATTAAGCAGTTTTCCATTCTTTCCACCTCCTTTCTCTGGGTTTCTTCATGGCGGAATGCCATTTTTCTATAGATTTACCAGTTGGAAAAAGAAATCAGACATGTCTCTGGTTTTAGAACTGGTCAGAATATACACTTAGACTCATAGATCTTAAATCATATTTTACTGTAGTAAGCTTAAGACATGGGTCTTAGTAAAGATTACAAGATGACATCCAGTTGGATATATTCAGAGAAGGGGGCTTTTCTGGTATGTGCTGGTTCCTTACCAGCAAACATGTGTGGATATTGATTTACATTTCATGGAAGCCTGCTATTGGGGTATTTTGGGTATCTTTTAATCCCAGCCAGTCGTTTTGAAATCATAACGTTATTATTTTAAAAGGATCCCCAGTGCTATATTGTTGAATTAGTCCCAATTGACATTTTATCTAAGCCTCATGCATATAGTCACAGAATGACAACTAGCCATGAGTAGTCACTCATCTGCAGAACAGCAAGGGCCTACAAGGTACTGAACATGACAGGCTTGACCTGTCACTCTAACCCAACTCAGAGCCATCTCATGAGGACCCTCTTTCTTATTCAAGTGATGTAGTATCTCCCTCCTTCTCATCACCAGAGCATTTTGGTTTTATCTCCTGGATTAGATCATAAATATCACAGCACATTGTGAGTGGTATGTGCTTTGTTGTCAGTTTAAATCCTGATGCAGCCACTTAACTGACCTGGTGGGGAAAGTCTCTCACTGATAAAATGGGATAAAAACATCACCCTCTTAGATATGGTGTGAAAATTAATGAACATGTATATAAAACGCATAGCACATTGTCTGGTACAAAGTAATTACCCAATAAATCTAATAATATCTTTAAAGTCTAATTCAGCTAATAACATCATTATTATTTCTTGAGGGAATTGTATGTATCTTATTGATATTTGAGTACATTCTCTATACTATGTACAAGAAAAATAAATGAATTAAACAGAAAAATGCCCCCTCCAAGACAATACTTCCACCTGGCACAGAGTCCTGACAAATGCCTAATGGGGTGACACAGACATTTTCCCTGATGACAGCTTTAAATATGACAGAGATAGCGGCATCTTATAGCAATTATGCCTCTGTCATGACTAAACTTGCCTATAATCTTTGAATCATTCAAAATCTCTAGGTATTTATTAGCCACAAATATTCACTGAGCATCTACCATGTGTCAATTACTGCATTAAACACTAGAAACACCAGATGAGAAAAAGCAGACTCTGTTCTCAATATGCTGACAATCTCATCCTGGATACATTACCTGCTTTAACACTTAATGTTCACTTCACAGTCACAAATACACAATTTACACAATTTAATGATTTGTAATGATTTCACCTCTCAGTCCTCACATTTTCAAGCTGAAGAATCGTGATCTTTTCCAAATGACAGAATTCTTCATGACAACATTGCAGTCCCTACTCTGGATTTGCTTTGGTTGTACCGAAACAGCATCACCACCACCATCATCATTACTAACATTCACAAAATGATGTATATAATTTACAAAGTGTCTTCATATAAATTATCTCATTTACCATATCCAGACTTCATATATGGGTTGGTTTATCATTGCTCTATGGAGTACAGTTTCTACTGGATTTTAGTATTTTTTCTAATAAGCCTAAAAATACTCAGTATGCTTTTTGGCCACGACAGGTCACTGGGTCTTTGTCTTCATGGAACAACCTATATATTATCTATCAAGTTTCTCCTTTAAGTTCAGACCCAAAATAATAGATTTTATTTTAAATTTGAATTAATATTTACCCTAAATCTTTGGCTTTGTATTTATCACATACCATCCTTGGAGGTCGTCTGCTTCCTTTGTACCCATTCAGAGCTTTGCAGTTTGAGGTCAGATACCAAAAGATCCTCATTCTTGAATGGTTGTATATTGTCCTGCAGCTGAAAGATTTTATTTGTATTTGTTCAGTAAATTTTATTCCTACCATATATCTCTGGAATACTAGTCATTGCATTTTTCTACCTAGAGATGTTGATTTCTCTAATTAAATTATTCTGGCAGTTCCATAAAAAAATGCACTTAGATATATCTTGTATTTGGATACATCTTGGTGTAAAAGTTTTTGAGAAACCACTCTTATACCTCAAGTACATATATCAGTTTCTCTCTACACAAACGCCTCTTCGCCCTCCCTTGGGATGATTTTCAGGTGATATACACTGTTCCAGTGTAAAACCAGGTCTGCCCTGAAATAGACATCCATTCTGATGGATCAGTAATTATATTCTGGTACACTTCTCAGAAATTGATAAAATGGATTACTATAACAACTGGGTAACATATCTCTACATAAGTCAGATTGTTTTAAATTGTTTGCTTTCAGCAATTATGAAAAAGGACCTATTAGCTGGCAGATCATCACAAATAATTCTGATGAGAGATCCTGGTGATTTGGGGCATGTTATAAACTTTAAAGGAGTTAAAAACTAGATCACTGCTATAACCAAGTTTTAAAATTCCTGTTTACATTTACATGTGAACAAGTGTCTCACTGCCTATATTTGAAAAATAGAAGTAAAATTGATGCTGAATTTATTAGAAATAAGTAATAACTATCCATTGATAATAAAAATGAGAATAAAGCAAAAACCCTATTCTCATTAAGAATCCCATTTTCTATAAAATTAAAATTTTGTATTTACTAACTTACCCAAATTTGTGATACATTTTTTTGTTTTTGATCAATGATAGCCTCAATATATATGCTTATTTTGTTGCAGAAAAAATGTAAGCAATCTGTGCCATTGAATATATTACTTTAGGATAAATTTCTAAGGAGGAAGTAACAATGGAAATAAGAGTCTAAGGAAGAAATAAATAATGTTAAATGTCTTGCTATTAATTAAAATCTTTCATGCATTTTTTAAAAGACAGCAGGGTATCATGTCAGTATAGTATCAAAACTCTTCTTGAAACATTTTAAAGTATTAGAATGCCTTTGCAATTATTTAAACATATAAAACATTTTAGACTTCAATTAAAAGTTATAAAAGGTGTACATAGTTTATAAACATTATTTTAGGGAGAGTGAGAAAATTAAAAAATGGAATTATATAGCACTTTACTGCATTTTGTTTCTCAATAATTAGGATTTTGAAACAAAACGCCTATCCTAAATCTCGCCTATCCTAAATCTCGTTTTATATAATATCATATTTTTAAATTTATGTAATACATATCCCTCATGTTTTGCTATATAGATTATAGCGGACAGAGTGATGACTCTTACTGTATGTAACAATGCAGAAAAACAATGAGAGACAGTGCCTCTTCTAGCCAAGGGTATTTTCAAAAAAGCTGCTAACATGGTACAAAATTTAATGTATAAGAGTTATCAGCCCCTTTAACACCAGCTTCCAAAAAAGCTTATTTTAAAATAATTTGTTTTAAACTTAGGAAAGAGTATTAAATTTAATATCATAAAAATAAAATTCATGATCTCTGAGGGACTGGCAAAATTCTTGAAGAATGTTTTGCCTTTAGTGTAGTCAATATTCTTCACAAAGTATTGTATTATTTTATTTTGAGTAATATTTTAGATAACAGAACAATATGCTCTTGAATTAATTAAATCTAGAAAAGCAGATAATATCAGATATTGGAAATTATATATGAAAATTATTTTACAATAAAGGTTCCACTCTGAGAAATATCAAAGAAAAAAAAAGAGAGGAAAATCTTGATAAACCTTATTTCTTCCGCCCCTTACCCAACAATCCCAACTAAACTCATAATTTCCAGTTCCTATTTACATCTTGGCCTACTGCAATGGGCTTCTGCTCCCATCACACCAAAACAACCTGCTCTCTAGGTTAGCCATGAACTTGTAAACTTCAGTTCCAATGGCTTCTACTCAATCTTTGGCTTAATTCTCTCATTATTTGATGTAGCTGGCCTCCTTTCTAAACCTATTGTCTTTCCTGGCATCTGTGATCTTCACTCTTCCCACACTACTACTGTGGTTTGAATTGCTCATTCTAACATTCCTCCTTTGTGCCTCCCTTAAGTGAAAGGAAACATGCCTCAAAGTTGTTCTTTGCCCTCTCTTGTCCTTATACTCTTAGGGGACTATTCCTTTTGCTCCAATGACTTTATCACCCCCATAAATATATTCTCTAAATATATACCTTTCAAAGAAGTATTACCTAAAGACGTCTATTTTCTCTGATCAAGCTCTTCACACACTGCATGCTCAACATATATTCATTTTTTCCCTTCCACACCAATAATACTCCTCTGTCTCTTACCCCAGTCCTTTCATCCCAAACCAGTAGTTTCCCTACTCTGGGACTCAGCAAAAAGTACCATCATCTTCTCCCAGGGATCTTGAACATCTCCTCTCATTCCTCTGCATCCAGTGGCATCATCACATCCTCTTAACTCCAATTCTGCAACATCAATATAACCCATTCTCACTCATTTTCAATGTCATAGACCTAGTTCCTAGTCTCATTGTTTCTGGTCTAATCTATGATACCTTAACTGAGCTTTCAGTTTAAATACTACTGCCTCCTTTAACAAAGACCCAATTAATCATGTTCTTCAGTTGCACCTATTTCTGCCTCCCTGAAATTACAGTCCTTTGGCTGGGAATATGTTCCCTGTCACCAGCCTGTATCAATGCTTTCCAAAAATCTAAATCTAATCTCCTGTGGAAATGCATCATAAGATTGATTTTTACATCATCACGATATAAACTACAGTGTAGCACACAGCAAGCACTAAAATGTTTGGGGAAAAAAAGAAAGAAAGAAAGTGAAATAAGTGGATATCATACTTATTTCTGAACCTTTAAGGTATACCTTACTATAACATTTTCAAATGAAACACAGTATACAATAAGGCATTGAGTAATGCCTAAAATTTATTAACAATCAAGAAAGTTAATTCCTTCCCTCCTCTTTAACATAAAGACTAGCATGATGAAGAAGGCATGCCCTAGAATGTATCAAGATTCTTGGGCAAAGTCATAGCATAATCTCTTAATAGTTAATTCTTTGTGTTCTCAGTAGAATTCTCTCTAGTCAAATATGAACTGGGTGGTACAAGCAACCAAAGCTAAAATGCCCCAAGATTTTTCCTATTGAAATGGAATTTTCAAAGATACAATTAATGAATAAATCACTTCCTTTTTGTATTTGTAAAAAAGACTACTGTCAGGTGAAAGAAAATTTTAGCTAATTTACTATTCAGAATTGGTCCACTCTCTGTAACTCTCCTTTTGAACTTCTCTCCAGAAGAAATTCCTGTTCATTTTGGCCCTGGAATGTGACTTAAGACAGAGATTATATGAAAGCCATCATTTTGTAAAGGTTATAAGAGATGCAACGAGAGACAGAATTGAGCTGCCCAGGTGCAACAAGGGGTGAACATCAAAAGAGGAGTAAGACGGTGGAAAGTGGAGCTGCTTTCTCTGAAGCTTATCTGAGCTCCTTTGGCTGAGGAATCAAGACTTCAAATCTCAAAATAAAAGGCTTGCTTGCGACAAAGCCAGTGTGTATTGGTCTTAGTTGAAAATACCATAGGATCAATGCTTTTCTTGCAACTAATCTGTTTCTCTCATATAATATGCAGCTACATGTGAAAGTAACTCATGAAAGCCTTCAAAGAAGTTCTAATGTTTCATATAAAACCCTTTTTACCAGAGCTGAGTTACTCCCATGCAATATTTTAGATTAGAAGTGAAATAGCAGCTGAATACCAAGTCCAGATTCTACAATGGATGTAAGGCCAAGTGAAATGAAATTTTTATTGCTGTATTTATTAAATATAAGATTTGAAAATTTACTGACCTAGAAAACCAAGAAAATAAAGTAGCACCTGTGTCAGCAGGTGCCACTAATACCAACTGGAGATGCTCGAGATCATCCAAGGAGTGAAAAAGTATGAAGTATGGAAAATAAACTGAGTAAGAGCTTGTTTTCTTTTGGTCTGAGATACAGAGGAAGAACTTTGTCCCTTATGCCAGTTTATTTACCTTAAATGACACAAATCATATTTAAAGTTGAATTAACCTTACTCGAAATAAAGAAAAGATGTCCTGGAATTATTTCTGAAAAGGTGTTCTGTGCCCTTTATAGTGTTACAGATGCTCTGAAGAAGAGTTACTGCCACAAATTTCCAGGTTAGAAAAGTGATATACCATTGGAACCAATAACCCTGAATGAGACAGAGATAATGTTGATAATTGATAATATTGATCATAATACCACTAATAAAATTACTCAGGTATATTGAATAATTACTATCAGGAAAAATACACTGCAGAACCCTAAATATGGAGTAATTAGTTCTCGTAAGCTTTTAAAAAACAAATATCCCTTTAATTCTATTTCTACAAAGTAGAAAGTAAGGCATAGTAGGCAACTCCTCTTAGGTCACATTTGTTAACCCAGGTAGTCTGGCTCCAGTACCCATGTCATCCTCTTAAAATATTACTTAATGGCAATTAAAAAAATATATTAAACCTAGCATTCAATGCTCTCTAAAAACACCTTCTACTTCTCCTTCTGCTTGCTAAAATCTCACTTATTTGTTCCCTTGGTCGCAGCAGAACTTGTTAAGATTTGTCCATACTCAGAGTATTTGATTCTTTTCTCCCACTCTCTCTTAATACTGTTATAATCAGTCTTTTACCCCTAACACTTTACCCAAACAGTTAAACAACGTCAACAATGACCTCCACTACTAGATAAATCCAGGATCAATTCTAGTCTTTAGCTCATTAGAGCTGTCATTAGGATCCACTATTATTATCCTTCCCTTCTCCTTTTTAGCCTTTCTTTATTTGGCTTCTGGCACATCACAATCTCTTGGTTATCTCAATAGTCTCTTCTTTTAATCTCTTTGCTGATTTCTTCTCTTCTTTCTAACCTCTAATGTTGGGTAGCTCCAAGGCTGTGCTCTCTGATTTTTTCTACTATATCCACACTCACTTTTGGTGATCTCACACACGCTCATAGTTAAAGTTAAAAGTCCATTTGCATGCAAGTGACTCCAGCCCAGACCTTCCTCTAGCACTTCTGCACAGATAATTGCCTACTTATCACTGTTGCTTGGATATCCAACAGGCACCTGAAATTCAACATATCCTGGATCCTTCCTCCCTCAGAAGACCTGAATTACCTTCCCTATTTCTGCAGTTAGAAATTCCATCCTTCCTTCAGTGGTACTTATCGAAAATCTTGTGGTTATTCTCAATTAAAAATGCATTCTGTCTCTCATATCAGAAGCCCAATAGCTTCTACCTTCAAAAATATACCCAGAGCTACTGCCCTCACCTACAGTGTCCTGCTTCACTCTCGAAAAGTTCTAATTTGAATAAATTATAGTCACCCTAATATGGGGCCCCCTGCAGTTTCCCTCGCATCTCACCCGTGTTACCTCTGCAACCGCATCTATTGTGTTCGCTGGCCCTCACCCTACCAGCCATTCTGGTATCCTTACTAATCTTTGGTAAGCCAGGTATATTCCTGCCTTTGGGCCTCGGTCCTAGTTTTTCCCTGTCTGGAATGCTCTTCTCCCAGACATCTATGTGGCAAGTTTCTCGCTTCCTTCAAATCTTTGCTCAGTTATCAGGTGCTCAGCAAGAGCTGGTTTACTGCTGCAGTGAGCCCGTCCCTCCACTTTGTCCCCTTTACCCTGCTCATTTTTCTTGTCTCCATTGCACTTAGAACCTTTCAACATACAAATACTTTTATTTATGTACTAATTCATTTTGTTTAATTCACTTTGTTTAATTCATTATTTGTCTCCCTCCACTAGAATGTAAACTCTATGAGAGCAGAGCTACTTTTCTCACTGATGTACCTTAAGGTAAATCGTGCCTGTCACATATATGTTGGTGACCAGTAAATATTTGTTGAATGAAGACACGAACACATATATACTAAAATAAAGACCGTCACAAATCCTCTATCTTAAGCATTTCTCTTTTTTCAGTCTTTCCTTGTTATAATCCTTCTGCTTAAAATAGACTTTGCCAAAACATCTAATTCCAGATCATAAAAACCTTTTCTCTTTTTCCATTCAACAGGTTAAGGATAAAAGCAGACTAATAGACTGAGCATAGAAACTTTGAAGTAAATCATTATTCACAATTTTCAGAATCAGTGATTATAGTGAGAGATCCATGGTGTGTTTTTGAATCTAACTGCCTTGTGCCTGCACTGAGTCTGAAACACTTACCTATGAACTCCAGTTCACTTTCAAAACATCCCAGTTTAGCTGCAAAGGAATCCCTGACCAATACCGCCACCTACTGATCAGTATGTGAGAAATCAGGACAATGAGGTTGAAAGAGCAACCCAGTTTAAGAAAAAGTAGGAAAAGACAATAATGAAAAATCCCATGAAGTCAAAACTGCTTCTCCCAAAGAATGCTAGCAAAGAATTTACATTTAACCTTACAGCAGCAGTAAACAAACATTCTGTAAAGTGTATTTGTAAAGAGTTAGAATAACCCTTCAGAAAAGTAGTACCATCAATGAAATATGAACAGGGCAACCCATTTTCTATAAACTTCAGCTCTTTACTTTTCACCAGCAACTCCTTTAAGACTTAGGATGTCTAAGACTCAAAATAAATATATTTGTTGTTTTTATTTCCCCTCACACAAACAAATAAAAACTAATTGAACCTGAGATTTAAAATTTGCTGGAAAAACAAAATTACAGAGAAAGCATTTGGGTTCATTCTGAGGCATTTATATTTGAGACTCTACACTATTAAGTTTCTCCTCTTTAAAGGTATAGACAGACATCCTTGTTGATTATTTAAATGCAATGTTTTTCAGCGTCAATGAACATAGGTAATGGGTTCTATGAAAAAATTAAAATAAAATATTTTCATATTTATTTACCAAGATCTGGTACTTTTTCATTATCAAAACCCTCTTGTGCTACCCCCTCCCCCTAGAGTGGGTAGCAAATGTGGTGGAAATTAGTTGACATGTGCTTTAGAAAACCATTTATCTAAATCATTATATTCACTCTTGTCTTTTGAAGTTGTGCATCTAAAATGTTTTAAGCACTTGATTTTGCTTTCATATTGTTAATTGTTTTTGATAAACTAAACCACTTGTAAAACAGTTTGCTAACAGAAAAACTGACTCTCTATATAGTCAAAATCAGAAACAGAATAGTGTGCTATGAAAAATCCTAAAGAATAAAAATTTGCTGAGAAAAAAACTAAGAAAGAAAACAAGTTTATATCTCCCACGTCTTCCCACTTTAAAAATTACACAAGAGCAATAAAAGAGCAGAAGTGGCTTTTAACAAAAAAGAAAATAGTCCATCAGTACACTCATGAACATAGGATTTAAAGTAATAATTCCAAGAGAATATAATTTAGAAAAATGCATTTAATTATAAAAAAAAATTTAAATAAAAAAGCAATGGCACAAATCACCAAAAAGTTATTTAAATGATCATATCCACAGGCTGTTCTTGTAATTATATGCTAAAAATTTATGACTATTCTCATTAACAACATCTTCCTTCCTAATTAGAGTAACATCAAAAGTTTCTGAGAATGTGTAATTTTTCCTAAAGTACTACTAAAAGTACCATAAACACAGTTTAAGCAACATTCATTTACATCACCTTTTATTTACTACACTCTAAACATAAAATATTGGACATTTTTTCTATTACTTCATTCCTCTTATTTACAGTACAGAGGCTCATCTCTTGTCACAATATGGTTTGTGCACTAAAATCCCTGGGAATAGTACTTTCTGCAGCATTTTAATAAATTTACTCTGATTATTTAAAATAAGTACATAAACAAAAGCTTGTTCATATGACTGTGTCATACCCAGAAGAATTGCTCTTCCTGCAGACTTATTTATGAGTAAAAAAAAAAAATCCCTCTTTCAGTAGAATACATTTTCAACCATTACTGGGATTATACTCTCATACATATTTATTTGCTAGTATGACAATAGGTAAAGCTAGCTACAACTTTTTAAATTTCATTTAGAAGAGTACAGCATAAATGAAGTGATTTGGCTTTCACTCTCTTATTAGCCATAATCCAGTTATTCCACATGGATATATTTTATTTATTCTTAGTGTGTAAATGTTTAATGGTTCAGTAATAATTGACAGTTTCTGACAGTTCTCTTTTCTTAACAGTGAATATAGTTCTGTGCATGTATGTCAGATGAACTGAAAAAATGTAGATCACTTCATGGGACACAGTAGGGAGAAGTAGAATGTTATTGTTTCAACAAATGATTCAAAGAGATGAATATTCAACATTCAACATTCGACAGTCATAGAAATACTGTTGAAATCAGGCTGTTTTAAGACGTAATGTCATCACAACTTGCCATACCTAATAGTTGTTATCTTTTTTGGTTAAAAAGCAAACCTAATTGGGAAAAGGCAAATGTGAGGAAGAAAGATGAAAAAGCATATATTATTCTCTATATATAAATTTTGGAGAAAAAAGTGAGAGGAAAAGGAATATATTTCATATTAAAAAAACCTATGTCACATCTGAGCACATTTCACAGAGTATATGAAAATTGTCTACAAGCTAATTAAGCCTCTTTTTTCTCACTTCAGTGATATTTTCTAATAATAATAATAAAATAATAATAATAATAATAATTAACATAATTCTGGCAGCAGCACAAATTTATGACTTTTTAAGGCTTAAGAGTGTCACTGTTCAATAGTTGAGTACATTTTAATAATAAAAGAGTCCTGTAGTTTCTTTTATTTACACTCCCAACCCAGCAAGTACTATTAAGGAAGCCCTCCTGCAGCATTAGCCTTCTGTAAGTCTTCTATGACGGCTTGGACTTTATGACCCACTCAGCATTTGGGTTGAGCTGATATAAGTCCTTCATGTAAGTTTCATCATCGAGGCAGCGTTCCCCTATTAAACAGATGTTGCATTTGTTTAATACAGTGGAGTGATTGGAATTTAGTTTTAAACTTAAACCTAATAGTTTATCTCTGAAGTCTTAGATGTCAAATATTTTTCATCCTTTCTCATTTCACATAACTTCAAAATTTGACCAAAAATATTGGAAAATTCAATTTTGTAATCTTTGCCTGCACAAGTTTCACATTAATTCAGACAGTTAAAAATACTTTGTGTGATAACCTTTTAAATAGTTCCTTAAAAGCTTATTTACCTTTAATGAATGGCAACAGTTTTGACTCCACCTAAGAAATTACACTTAATTACCAAATTATTAATAAATAAATCTCAGAGTAAAATGAAAAATCAAATGTATTAATATTTAAATAATCCTTATTGATAAAGTTAACAATTCTGGGTTTCTAATGGAGTTATGGTTTATTTAAATTTTAAGAATGAGGCTTTACATTTATGTATTTAACTTTTAATATTTACTAATATTTTTAAGTCCCAGGAAAAAAATTCTACAAAACTTATCTTAAAATATTTCAATTACTACTTTGAAATAAACACCATTTCATCTACTTGTTAACAATTTCACCCTTATCATATTGAGTTTAAAAAAAAGAAGAAAAAAGTTCATTTTAAATTTTAATAAAGAGATGAGTACAACCCAATGATAATTAACTATAAATGGTCAAATAAAATATAAGACATGGACAAAATTAATCAATTTACCCTTTTTCTACTTCCTAAATTACCAATATGTCTGTCTTAGTGTGTATGATTTACTAAGCAATTAACAATAGTGAAAATAATTTCTGCTTTCACTAAAAATATCTAGTATTGTACTATAATAAAAGTGTTATCTTAGTCTTAAATAAGCTCAACTACTTTCTTTATTAAGATCTGACATAAGCATATAAAAAAAGACGCTTTAAAACACTTCATTAACTATTCTAGAAGTTATCTCTATTTTAAGGAACTTGTCTTTGCTGAAGTTCAATATAAATAGGCATTTGTACAGAAGGAACTCAGAGTCTGAAGAGAAAGATCAGAACACTAAACAAATTTACAATACTTATCAACCCTCCACAGTTTGCTATATTTTACCTTTACTAATTTCTCCCGCCCCAAAGATATAAATAATAACCAATGACAATGTCAAATCAGCATATGAATACAAACAGAAAAAGATATGCTTACCAATATTTCCTCCAATTTCATATAAAAAGAGTTCTTCTTTCTTAAGAGTCTGGGCAATCCCACTATCAGGGACAAAACAAACTGATTTGTTGTATCATCAGATGGCTTTCAAATAAATCACTTTAATGTGCTTGGTGATTCTAGATTGTATGGAAAATTCGTAACTTAGACACACTCTAATTATCTACACATTTGTATTTTCTCATCTGTTACATGCGCCTAATAGGAAGTAAAAATGTCACACCTGTGAATGAACAAATGGAATCATACATACTTCTGAAGGCAAAATAATAAATCAGTATCTAAACTTATAAAGTTAAAAAGTAACAACATTTTAATTGCCAAGAAAATTATTAATATGAATATCTACTTGGCATAGGAGTCAAAAAGGTCCTCAGACCTTAATACAAGAGGTATATACACTCCAAGTAGAAGCAAATACTCACTATGATGACTTTACAAGTAGAATGAACTTACAGATTTAAACTCTTCCAAGGATAAACTCTTCCAGATATTTGGTTCAAACAAAAATTGGTAAAATTCAGTGTTTTTCAAAACTCTGTATACCTGGGAAACCTGCTAAAAATTTAGATCCAGAGCTCTGAAAACTCTGATTTAATATGTCGAGATGAAACTCAAGAACCTGCTTTTTAAATGTTCTATAGTGGATTCTGATGAATGAAAAAGTTTGTGAACCATTGATAGAAAGCCCTGAAGACACACTCTCTGGAACTAAGAAGAGGAAATCAGGTCTGACTTTTATCCAGACTGTTATAAAAAATAAGGTATGGTAGAAGCTTTCCTAACCAACCATTTAATGACTGGTCTGGTTAGCCAACTCCATCTATTCAGTTCTCTGTGGCACACTAGATGCTCAGGTCTGTATATGTGCTCACACTTAAGATCCATCTGTTGACTCAGATTCTATCTAAGAGGCTTTGCTCTCAAACTGGTGTATGCTTTTTTTTTAAATAAGGATTTAATAATTATATTTTTATTTATATCATAGTACATAACCCGATAAACTGTAAGTGTAAAAGAAGTCGTTGAATGTTTTAGAAGACTAGATTAAAAAATCTCATCAGATATTGTTCTCCATAATTTACATTCTTGTTCCACTTTAAAGAAATCTGAGCTAGATTTCTTGGTATATACAATCTTTTCCATCACACTAATCAGTAAATCCATAATTACAAAAAAGGCAATAGTCTTTATCAAAGACTGGTGAGTGAATATGCAATTATTGTACATTTATGTCATTCATGTGTTCTTGGCTTTAGGAGAGAAAGTAGTAGAGAAAAAGTATGGAGAGAAAAAGGGATTCCAACTATCCCTACGCAGGTAAAATACAAATGGGAGGAGGGGAAAGTAGTGGAAGAAAATAAAATGTGTGTGTGTGTGTGTGTGTGTGTGTGTGAAAATTTACTGAGACTTTCAATTGTTACATGGCCCAGACAGAGCTTTGTGTGTCACGATCATTTTCTTAGTTAATTATCCCAAGACTAGACTGTAGATTCTATTATGGTCCACTTTTAAAAATGAGGGGCACGAGACTTAAAGAGATCATAAAACTAAAGATAAAATAGGAAAAGCTGGCATTTGAAGTCACATCATCTGCTTCCAGCATCCCCAAGCATGAGGAAAGGAACTGAAGAAGGGACTCTGCTCCAGCAGGTAGCAAATGCTTACTTAATGAAAGCACAACAAGCAGAAAATCCAAATGTGCAAAGGACAATTGTCACAATGCTGGTGCTTTCTATAATATGCCTACCATTGTCTTTTGGCACCCTAAATAATAAAAACACATTGTATACATTGTACAGCTTCATAGTCATACCTTGTATCATCTGCAAGTAGAGGAACAAAAGTACAGACTAAATTGAGCACTTGGGAACAGAAAGTAAATGTGGTGTAAATTAACCATGTCTAGCCTGGAAGAGCTGCTTATATGTGAAGTCTGGCCAGATTTTCAGGTGCACACTCTGGGAGAGGATGGGAAGTCATCCTTGGTGGGAAGAATGGCAACAGTTGGTATCTACTTAGTCACGGCAGGGAGTAGAAAAGAAATGGACTGATTTCCTGAAGATCAGAGACCTTGAGGGAGCAAAGACATAAGAAAAATTCCAACTGCTCCCAGGACTAACCCTGAGAAATTCCATGTTCTCTCAGACTCTGCACCTGAGGCCTTAGGTCCCTGATGTTCTCTGGACCCTCTCGCCAGTCCTTGTGGTTAAGGACTGGCTTTGGAGACAGAAACCACAGATTTAGAATTCAGCTCCACCATCTACAAAATGTGTGACATTGCAAAGTCTCTCTTTTCTTATCAGTAAAACAGAATATTAGTACTTACTTCAGTGTGTTGAGAGGAAAGTTTATGCTGGCTCACTGAAAGCCCAGGTATTACCAATAAGCCTCTCTTTTATTTCATCACCATCTGTTCACTGCACAGGCTCATCTCTTCTCCCAATTTATAAACTCTAAGGGAAGATACTTTAAGATATATTTTTATATTCCTTCCAACATCTAGCAGAGGGCTTTAAACAGAGCGGAGACATATTAAATATTGGTGGTACTGTATTAAAATTGGAAAGGTTTTGGAAGAAAACTGCACTGAAGCCCCCGAATGTTAGAATGAGAAGATAAAATTCTATGAAAGCCTAAAACAGTTTCTTCATACACTAAGATGCCAATGCCCCTGATTTCCCCGACTTTTTAAAAATGTAGATCACTTTATTGTCAATGACTAGAAATGAGTGGCAAAGCATTCAAAATACAACTTTAAAAATAAGAATTCGAAGAATAAAAACTGAAAACCCAGTATACTTGTTTGAACTTTGAAAATTCAAGAAAAGATATTGCCAAATATCTTGGAAAGTGTAAGCTCTATTATCATCTGGGGGATGTCAATGGCTTTCAAAGGACTCCTCCTGTCCTATCTGCCCCCAGAATAGTGAGGAAAGAAAGTCTGGGTGTCCCTATTGAGGATGATGTGCTTTGTCCTGGAGATTTCAGAGCTCATGGGACTGGTTGTCCTTTCTTAATTCTTTATACCTTCTGTTTTTAAATTTAAGCTTTTTTAGTCATTACATTTTATAGAAAAAGTTGTATCTTTTATTTGTTTTAATCCTGCTGTATCCTAATTAGTGATTTTCCTACACACAGTAATTAACTTTGCATCAGCATATTCTGGAAAGACTACTGAGTGGTCTCATGTGCCAAGCCCACTGCAGGCACAGTGAAGGAATGCTCAAACATCCTGCTTGAAACAGGCTCAACTTAAGCACACACTACTACATCAAATAAACTCAACTCATTCCAACAGTCTAATTGTGAAGTCTGCTCTTCTTTTCTGCTGAAAAGACCAACATTTTATGCACTTCATACCACCTATAGTTAAAAAAGGGAGGGAGTAGGAAGAGAGAGAGCAAATGAGGAAGCAAGTGAGTTATACCATAGAATAATTAAAACAAAACAGGCCTCTACCTTTCTTGGCTGAGAAACCTGGCAAGTACATCACTGGCTTTTAGTTCTTCAGTTAGCTGTATTGCCATGGAAACTTTCGAAAGATGGGGAGCTTGCACTCGAATCACTCCCTGAGGAACGTCAGCCTGCAAAGCAATAATGACACTGGAACAAAGCTGGCAGCAGCTGGAACGTGTAACTCTGTACAATGCATTATATGGTAAGTGTGCTTAACTACTACGCATTTTACTTCACTACATAAAAACCTTAACTACTGTATAATGTAATTTGCTAAATTACATCAAACCTCGAATATCCTCTTAATGGTGATAGGGGAACTTTATAATGTCTGTGCAGTAATGCTTAATTATTTTTAAAGATGTAAAGAATGACAGCAATAACCATTACTGCCATATTAAGTGCTGATTTCTGGGTATTATCTACTAGAGGGTGCTTCTCCATGTAGCAATTTATGAAATTGAATCAGAAAAGTTATTTTGTGTGCGATTGAAATGTACGCATTTAAAAAATCTTCCTGTGCATTTACAAAATTTCACAAAAATTTTTGTCCCTGTATTTTAAAAAATAAAACATACTTTTCTAATGTATCTGCATTGTGTCTGCTCCTCATCTGGCTAATGAACTTAAACTGTGGCCACTTTCAATTTAAGAAGAACAATTCTAAATCCTTTGTCATGGGTGTTAAGAACATTTTAGGTATCTAGGGTTATCAATAAAATATTTTGAGGATTGTAATATCAAAATATCAGGTATGGCATTTAAAACATTAGGCTTAATTTAATTCCTATTCATTCTGCTAAAATAAGTACTAATTTATTATTTATAACCATAGGTCTTAAACAGACCCTAGAAAACACAGCATGCACAAATGTTTAAAGATAATGCTTTAATACATTGTTTAATACAACCAAAGTGTACTGAGCATCTACTGAGTGTGCAAGGTCTACTTACCTAATAGATAAATAAGATACCGTCCTTTATTGTATATTATTTTTGTGCTCACAATATCATTTTTTTTTAATGTATGGTCTTGTATCACTTTTTCTTTTTACATAAAGCATGGATATACCACAGATAGAATTAATGATTTTTTTTCAAAATTCAATAAAAATAATGTAGCTTTAGAACCAGGTTGCAAAAAATTTAGGTGCATCCAAAAGATTTAAAATTGTATTTAGGATGTAGTGTGAGAATAACAAAGAAAAGAAACAATACTGAGTAAGACTGTACAAGGGATTGGGTAAGACCTCCCCGAAGGGCTACACACATGTTATACCTGCAGAAAGAACATAGAGGGCCTGGCACCAACCTCAGACACCTTGTTGCCTTCACCTGACCATTCAGTGAAGGATAACAGGGCCCATTCCCTCCAACCTGGAAAAAGACAAATCATTTGGGGCTGCCCACTCCCTTTATGGGAGAGGGACTGCATTCCTAGCATCCTTGTCTAACTTCTCTTCCTGGCGATTTTGTGCTCAACCTGATCCCTAAAACACATCCAATCCTAACCCATGCCCAGACCCTTCAGCTCCTGCTTCATCTCTCCCATCCACACCGGACCCTTGGTTTAGTTTGCTGACTTTCAATTCCTAACACATGTAGTTTGGCCTGATACCTAGTCTAGTCTCTGACCTCCACCTTGTTTTGGGACACAAGGCTAATTTACCTTTTTTTTAAATTCTGTGACAGATTTTATTTCTAGTTGTAACATTTTGGAAAATGAGCCTCTTCTTACAGTGGATGAGGAATTTCACTGGTAGTGTCATTACTCTTTTTTCTTTCAAAGAAGTTATTAGATCAATGGTGTATCTTATCACTCAGAGATTATGCTACATGTACAGTTCCCTTGGGTTTCACCTCTAGTTTATACCTTGCTGTGGCTGTTCTGCCTGCTGGCCTGGTCTCAACTAGGTGTTCTCTCACAGAAGGTAGAAAACAATAAGCTGGTCCTGAAGACTCAAATGTTGTAATAGCAGCTGAAGCAGAGTCTGTGTTAATAAAACCGATCTCACTTTGTCCATTACATTAGAGAAACAAATACTGGTATTTTGGATTCTGTTAATCTATCATTATTATTATGTTATGGAGGGCTTGCAGACAGCCATCTACTTTATGCTGATTTAAAAGCTATGGAATTCTACACAAGTCATTGTTCCAAATATCCTTACATATAGGTTTTCTCTGGTGAAACAAATGATGACAAAAATTGTTCCCATAATTACATCTCATCCAACTCTAGAATATCAAAATAGCAGGCAAATCCAGGCTGAGATGTAAAGTGAGTTAAGACAATATAATTGTTTTTACATAGAGAAGATTCACAATCAACGAGATAGAAAAGCAAAATGATCCAGAAAAATAATATATTGTCATAGAAAGTTCAGAGATATGGCAACTTACTCTACTTTCTGCCTCTCCCCCCACTATTTCGTGTGGCACATTCTATTGTTTGAATTAAAAAAGCCAGTCAAAATTGGCTACAAACACCTATGCTTTCATATCTCTATGTATGCTCCATTTCATTTCTGAAACATCCCACTATCAATTTTTCAAATCTCAGCTCAAATATCTCAAATTCCATGTAACCTTCCATGATCTACAAGGTCAAAAGGAATTTCTTCCTTCCACTGAAATTTCCACTGAATCTCTTTTATGATGGGGGATCCTAATATATGACACTGGTATTCTAGTTACATGCCACATGTCCAAGTCATACCTGTATTCGGCTATCAGTTTATTAAATAAATCATTCAAAAATATTTCTTACTAAAAATGGTGTGTTTATCATAGCACAATTTCTTTAGAATAAAATAAAATATACCAATATGTATTTCCTTAAGAGCAAAAAATAGTTTTAGGAACATTGTCTAAAAGAAACCAGTTAAGTTGCCTCTATCTACCAGATGGTATTCCCTCCACTACTGAGAAATTCAGACAGGAAAGGGAAGAGTAGAAAAAAAGAATCGAAGATGTTACTTTGGTCACTTACTCCTGCAGAGCGTTAATGTACACCTGCTTAAGGACACAGCCACTTTTTCTCCAAGACATGTTATGGACAGCTGAAGGCCTCTAATGATATGACCACAGCTTACACATTCTCTATCAGTTCAGGCATTGTACTTTGGAGAGTATGGCCATGCTTCCTTATAAAAAGCAGCACTGAGGTCAGCATAGTGTTGGGTTGCACCAAAAAGTGCCACATCTAACACAGGCATCCAAAGCGTCTCTGATCATTAGAGTTTGGAAGAAAAAAGCCCAGGTACTAACTTCTGAGGGTACCTAAGTGTTCTCATGTATATGGGAAATGTCAGGTAGTTGCTGTATTATGACTTCTGTCAGCAGATAGGGAGTGGCATAGATACAGGTTCCTTATGGCTGTGAAATTAAACATTTCCCACACCTTTCTCCTCAGTGAGCAGAGGGTGAAGCTAGGGCAGCTCTGGAACAGCTTTAACACTTCCCAAATGACTGACCGTATAATTTTGACTTGTTCCACATAGAATTATAATATCAGTGCCTTTGAAAAGCTTTCCTTAGGCCAGCAATGGCACATAGTACCTTCTTAGGTTAACTGGTTACATTTCCTGACAACTAGTAGGGTGAGGGTGAGGGTGGGGATGGGGGACGAGCAAGAGAGATTGGAACAATTCTCAGTATTTATTTCTGTGGTAATATATCCCATCTATATCTCACAACAACATAAAGATTGAGAGTAACTCAATTTGAATTTATCATGCTCTTTGCTGGTGGAGAAGAAATGTGTTTTAACTGGTAGATGTAATGGTTAAAGATAAAGAGTTTGAAAGTTGTTTCTGGAAAGTTTTCCTTGGATATCTTGACAAGGGTGGCCAAACGATATTTACTAAAGATGATAAACAATAAATAATGCCAAAGCACTCATTTAAATGGTATATGGCAACTACTATTAAGCTCTAGAATCATGCTGTATCAAATACTAAAGCTATTAGTACACTAATTATATTGAGTTGCCAAGCTTTGAAAGACACAACATGCCTGCTCATTAAGCCAAACAGTCTGTTCTTAACTTGAGACACAATAACAACTAAATCTGTGAATAGTATTATCTTCGTAACCTTCTTATTTCACATTTTTCTTGTCTTCAAAGCTTCTCCTCACTTTTTTTTTTTTTTTTTTTTTTGGTGTGCTTGTGAGCTCAAGTTATCTAATGTACAGCAAGACTGGAGAAGAACAATATTTGACTAACGTACTATTAAAATTTAGTCACAAAGAATTTTATAAATTATAAAATGTTAGTTAATTTCTTACACATGCAAAGGTTGTGATAATACAGAAAATAATCTCCTGGTCATCATTGTTTTCTATTTTAACCAAAGTATATTTTTAAAAACAAAATTTTTTTATTATTTAGTTAAATAATTTTAGTATTTTTCATAAAGTGTAGATAAATACTACACTGCTCATATTTTTGCACTTGTGATTAGAAATTTAATGTCAGACCTTTAAAAGAAACATTAATTTCTTTTTTTTAATTAAAAACTAATTTAAATGTAAAGCCCAACATTTTTATTACAGAAAAACCTTTTATCGTCAAAAGGGCAAATTGGAAATACAGCTTTCTCAAAAAAAAGGGCAGATAAAGCACAAACTTCACAAAATTAAACAAGGACATTTTAGCAAGGTATCTTAAACTGACATGTTCATCACCTTAGTCTGATTAGAGGTAAAAATATAGAAGGCATTCTCTACTATCTTGAACTGTCTATGTTCTAATTATAATTGGGCCTTTGTTATCCAAATTCTTAAACTTTTATACAACTCAAAGATTCAGATAATTTTAAAGAAGGGTCTGAAAAAACTTTCAGAGTTAATAAGCATTTAACTTACAATGAATTAAGTTCTGATATTTTTCTCTTTAATACAGTATTTTTATGCACTGTAAAAAAAAAAAAGCAAAGAATGTCTTAAAAAGAAACAAAATTTTGTGCATGATATTGTAATTTGATTTTCTACATGGGGGCCCAACTAGATCTAGACACTGTTTCCAGATTTAAAGCAGATGCTTGAAACAAGACCTACGACAATGCTCTAGGTCAGAGCTGTTCAATGAAACCAGAGATGGAATTCTAAACAGAGATGTGACTAAAGACACGCAACCCCTGCCACAAACAACTCAGAGTCCACTCTGCACTGCTGCCAACTCCAGGATTCCTCTGGAGGAGAATGGCAGAAAGTGGCAACAACAAATTTCCTTTCCACGTCCAAAGCCCTAAACCTTAAAATGTTACACAATTATTTTGAAACTTTTAGCAAATCATGTAAGCACTCTAAAACTTAAGAGTATGACACTAGATCATCCTGAGTTAACACTGAAGTTAACCACAGAAGGGAGAACTTTTGTTCCGTCTACCCATGAGGGTAGATGTGCTGAGCAGTTTGGCTTATTTCACAGAATCTCATAGAGCCCTGCTCAGTGCCCACACTCTCTCACTAAGCTCACTTGAGAGGTGAGCTTGAATGAGAGAAGGAAAATCATACAAATCTAGGTTCACGATGGACTTGAAACTTGCATGATTTAGCAATTCAGAACCAGATACTCATCAAAGCTGCCCTAGATCCTTATTAGGCAGAGATGCAATCTGAGGCAATTATGGGTAAAATGATGGGATGTCTGTGATTTCTATAAAAACACTAAGAAGGAAAAAAGGAGTGGGAGATAAGACAAGACAAGATCAGAAAACTGTGTTTGATTATTGGTAATGGGTTTATGGTGGTTCATATACTATTCTATTTTTGTATATGTTAGAAGAATCATAAAATTAAATATATGTGCACATGTGTATGTGTGCGCGCGCGTGTGCACACACACACACACACACACACACACACACACACACACATACATACACACACAAACCCCAAATGGGGGGGCAATCACCCTTATAATTTTTATATGATACACATGGTCAGGTCCTGGGTCTGGGAGATTAATTCAGTAGGGCCGGAATGTGTCCCAATCATGTTTTTGTTTTTAATAATAGCACAGATGTCCCTATTGTATACCTCTGTTTAAACTTTATTAATCTGGTCTGACCCTCTCATTTTATAGAAGAAACTGAAGTCCAGAGAGATAAAATTTTTGTCATTAATGTCTCATCAATGGCAGAACAAGGACTATGTCTTTAAACCACATGACTTCTGGTGTGTGATGTGGTGTGTATATACACATGTGCGTGTGTCTGTGTGTGTTATGATATCAATCCCAACGATAAACTGAAGGTTATCATTAAGTGGTTATTTGTAATGGTCTATAATTTTGTTATTTTTCACCAAGTGTTTCCTCCTGCTGATATATTTAATATTTAAGAAATTCATGTTTGTACCAAACATTTAATATGCTGTAGTAATTTAACTCACTGACAATGCTTTGGATAAAGTTGAGACTGACTTTTCAAATGCAAAAGGCAGGGAACCTCTATTCAACATCAATTTTACTCAATTTCTCTGAAGAATTCAGCACTACTAACTGAGCTCTTTTACTTTACTGTTCCTCCCAAGCTTCTAATTTTCTTTTCTACAATCTTCAACTTTCTTTTCACTTCTTGTCATTTCTTGGCCTCTTTTACCAGCTCTTCTTCCATGGCCAACTACTTAAAATATTGGTGTCCCCAGAAATCTGTCTTTGCCTTTTAATTTTCTTACACCACATATCTACTTTTTGTTATGGGAACCACTCTGCGGCATCAACTGCAATCTCTGTGTTGATTCCAAATGCACATCTCCAGCTCTGGCCACCCCTGAGCTTCAGGCACAAGCAGTCTATTTCCATAAAGGCGAGTCAACCCTAAATGCGAAAACTGATTACCTTGTTGAAGTCTGTTCCTTTTGCATGATGCCTTTATCTTGATGATAAAGTCACCCCTGGTAAATCAGTGAGTCATTCTAGAGTCCTCTTTTTTCCACACTTTTCATATCCAATCAGCTTCTACACCTTGTGGGTCCTACCTGCTCACTTCAACTTCTTTCTATTCCCTTTGCCTGGCTTTAGCTTGGCCCAGTAGTCTTTGAAAAGCTATATATTAATTATACTTTATAATGGGAGTAATACATGTTCACTGTATTACCAAATGTGAACCTAGGATTTTGGGATATATCACTTCTCAGAGTTTTTCTGTAATCAGTGGGAAATAGAGAATAATGGTAGAGAGACCTGGATTAAAAGTCATATACATTCGGTTTCAAGTTCCATCACTTCCTATCTAGATAACCTTCAGTAAGTTATTTAAGAATAGTGATCCTCACTTTCCTGATATGTAAAAAATGAGACAATAATATACACCTCAATAGCCAGCAAGTATGATCTAATTTTCCCTCAAAACACATACAAATAATCACATTTAGATATCTAATAAACATCTCACACTCAACAGGTCCCAAATTGAAATTATGATCTTTCCTAAGTGTCAGTTCCATCTTTCCAACTTTTCAGGGCAAAATCCTTGGAAATCATTCTTCATTTGTCTAACAATTCATATCATTTCAGCATCAAGAAATCCCAATGGCTCTAATTTTAAAATATATCCAGGATCTGACTACGTCTCTACCTCCAGTGCAAACACTCCGTTCTCTCACTTAGACTTTGATGTGGACATCTTAAATGGTCTCCTACTTCTATCCCTGCCCTCTTTGAATCTATTCTCAATACAATAGCCCAAGATGTCATTTTAAAATATAGATTTTCAAGCCTTTGCTCACAATCCTGCAAAGACCCCATTTCATATTGGGTAAATCCAAATTCCTAATGATGGCCTTCAAGGCCTTGTATAATCTGGTCCCATTGTCCCTCTGATCTCATTTCTTACTAACATCCCCCTTGCTGTTCCCCGTCAGCCACAATAACTCTTTGCCAGTCCTTAAATCTTCTAAGCAAGTTCCTGCCTTTAGACTTTTGTGTAGACTATTTCCACTGCCTGGAATGTGCTTTCTCAGATAGACACACAGCTCAGCTTCCTGCCCTCCTTCACATTTGAGTATTACTCAAATGAGTAATGCTCAGACAAACCAGCCTGATAATGCAAGAGGATTCCCCCTCTAAATTCCCCTTTTTCTGCTCTACTATTTTTATTATTTTTAGAGCATTTACCACATACTAAAATACTATGTGCTTCACATATTCTATTTATCATTATTTATAGAATTTAAGTGGTACAAGAGCAATGATCTTTATCTATTTTGTTCAATAATTGATTTCAAGTGCCTAGATGAGTGTGTGGCACATAAAAAGCACACACGAATAGTGGTTTAACACATTAATATTTCCCAGGCAGTTTCATGCTCTATAGTTTTGTGCTGCATATTCAAGGAAGAGTTGAGAAACATAAATCAACAAGACAAAACTGGCCAGGGGTACAGTGGCTTATGGCAGAATAAATGGCCTATGTTCCATCCAAAGGGAACAGCTCTACTCAGATCCAGGAAATTGTTACCCTGCAGAAAAGCAGGTCCCCTACTGTGAGAGGACACAAGAATGCTCCTACGTCCAGTTCGTCAAGTTAGGCTGGAAATCCAGATCTTTGTTAAATTTTTTAATTTTAAAATTCTGGCAACTGATGAAAGCTTATGCAAAAAACTCTGATTATTTAGGGACTCACCACATAGTCACAGTATTTGATATTATTTTGTACTTTATTTATTGTTTTGTAATTGTTTTCTATGTATATTTATTCTCCCTTAGAAAATGATAGTAACTTGAAAAAATATTTTGGCAATTCATTAAAAATTTTCAACCAAAAAGACAAATCAAATGAATCTCTACTGTGAATCATCAACACCTATATGCTGCCACTCTGACAGGGAGCTTCCTTTGTTAGGGAGACCTTTCTCTTCAATTTCCTGCCCAAATAAAACCTATGTTTTTCACATCTTGGCACCACTCCTCTTTGATGCCCACTTGCTGTTTTGTAGCTCAGGATACCTTGGTCAGGTTTCCATCACATACCTCTAGCCTCTCTAAGACCAAATCTCTCCTAACTCCCTGTGTGTGAGCACCACCCTCACTTCTCTATGTATACCTCACAGGGAGTGGGGACTTGGCACCAAGGAAGCACTTAGTAGCCTTTTGTTAAAAGAATCTCTGAATTTCTCAGAAGAGAAAACCAAAACTCAGAGAAACAGAGTCATGGATAATATATGATAAAACTTAGATTTTAATCCAAGTTTTAGTCTCAAGCCTTAAAATGACAAATATAGCTTCTAACTAAAACAGAGATAATTCTTAGAGCAATTCACACCTAATTAACCCAAAGAACAAACTTATTTAAAAAAAGTCAAGTAAATGCTGTTCATCTGTAAATGACAAAATCATTTAGATGTTACAAAAAAGTAACCTTTAATTTTTACGTAAAAAATATTATTAAAATGGTAAAGCACAAATTTCTTTCCTTAGATATATACTATGCTTCCGACTATCACGTTATAACTGCCTTACAAAAAAGACAAGGCTGTAAAGTCAACTAAGTTAATATGAATAAGTAGAGCTACAAAACAAGAAGATATTTACATATTTATAATGGCTTTAGAGGAAATAGACCATTATAAGCTAAACAAAAATGATATAAAAAATCCTTCCCAATCTATGATAAAATCAAATTCTTTCTGAAAAATATAAGCACTATTTACAATTTCCCTTTATTAAATTTTATTTTTAAAAAGACCTAAAAACTGAATAAAGTCTACAGCCATGCCACCCTGAACAAACCCGATCCCATCTGATATCAGAAGCTAAGTGTTGGGCCTGATTAGTACTTGGATGGGAGACCACCTAGGAAGACCAGGTGCGGGAGGTGTTAAAAATAAAAAATAAAAAATAAATAAAGAATTGTAAACGGACAAGGTCCTTGCAATCTATGAGGTCAACCAAGGATTGCCTCGCCTAAAAAAATATTAATAAATAATTAAAAACTGAATTAAAATGTTTAATGTAAAGAAAATCTTATTTTCTAACCGTGAGTGCTATAAAAAAATCATAGGAGGAATTTTTTTTTTTTTTTTTTTTTTTTTAACAATTACTAGATGCCTAAGTAGGCCAAAGCAGAAAAATCAAAGGCTGGTAACTGCATTTTCACATCATTCCACAAGATGGCAATATGTAACTGAATAACCTCGATGGTGCTGGTGGTGCGACAGTCCTCACTGCAAACAAAACAATGGAAACCCTTTCCTTTCATGATCTGAAGTTAGAGCTTTGGTAACTCACCTCATAAACATGTTTTCACACATATTGCATTATATTAAACCCCATTATTAATATATTCTTACAGCAGTTTGTAATTACTAATACTTAGCTATTTCTATTTTTGAGAAATTTAATTTTCTTTATTCCAACAAAACTTTCTCCAAATTCTTATGATTCTTGAAATACTTACTGAAGTCCAGGATCCTAGGCACAACACAAACGCTGACCTATTTGTCTATCTGGGTGAATTATTTATCTTCCTATTATAGATGAGAAAATTGAAGAAAAGAGATCAGTGGTTCACACACACACACACACACACACACACACGGGACTCTGTACTCACGAGACATCACACATTCACTTGGCAACTGCAGTCTCCAGGAAGTCCTTTGCTGTTTATGCATGGATGTGTATGGATGTGTGTGTGTGTGTGTGTGTGTGTGTGTGTGTGTGTGTGTGTGTGTTGAGACATTCCAGTCTTGTTATCTTCCTTTGTTACCCATGAACAATGCACATGCTGAATCACCAACACCTGAGCAACTATCAATACTGAGCATTAGTAGTTGTAGGATGCAGATGCCTTTGACTTAGAAGTAGTACTAATAAGGGCCTATTAAGTGTGCAGAAAGTTAGACTACAAAAACATATAAAACTCTTTGTTATGTGTGTTACATTAAAAAAAAATGCTGAAATCTGCATAAACACATATCTTCAAGTTTTTCTTACATCATTTGCACTCTTATCTTGCTTTTCATATTTTTCTCTGTCATAAGCCATTTTCTTCAGCAATTTCTTCATCATTTTTTTGTCTTTTTTAAGATTTTCAGTGTTTTGCTTCCTCACTTGGTTCACAAGAAATTTGGGAATCTATGGAGAAATGAAATTAAGTTTGGAGAGGAAAAAGAAGTGGTACCATTTTTAACTATGAAATTATATTATTTATTCAATTTTGAAAAAAGTTTTATCTTTTTGATGACTATGCCATTTTACATACACCCTTTATTAAATCTGTGAAACAAAATACATTGTGTTATTTATTCATCACATGTACAGAGCATCCACACGAAGCAATTTACCACCCAGTATATAAGTTTCAAAAATAGGCTCAGTGAAGTTCAGAGCATATTGGTTGTTTTCTATGCTTTGTATGCTAAGATTGGAGATTGCTGAGGTGACTAGCAATAGAGGCCACCATCTCAGTGGTTGGTTCCTTTAGCAGCTACCTTTCTACAACCTAGCCTCTCACTAATCTATAGTCCCCTTCTAATAGCCAGCTAGCCACTCCTGTCAAAAAAGAAAGAAAAACTCACAAATAAGAACTAAAAGTTATCAAGCAATAATCCAGAAAAAACTATTTCTCAGAAGTTACATTAACAAAATGAAATATTTTAGAAGTGATCAAATTTAAACAATGAAATGTTAGCATTTTAAAAATTGAGATTTAATAGATGTTAATTTCTTTAAAAAATTACATTTGAAATAACATATTAATTTCCTTTTTACAGAGAATATAACAATTAATAAAAAAAACTTTAGAATCTAGATGTCATCATTCATTAACAGGGCTGAAAAATATATACTTACTGTCCACAGAAGTTTTTGATACTTAATCAATAAGTTCATGATATTAGCTGTCCCAGCTGCCATTACAAATTCTCGCTGTTCACTAGACTTCAAATCCAATGCATGACACATGAAGAGATTTGGGGCCATGACCATTGCTACATTCATGACTGTCATCTTATTTTTCTCTTTATTGTCTATAACTCTTTGGAGAAACTCAAGCAATGCCTGAAACAGAAATGACTGGCTTGAGATTTGTGTTATAGAAGAGGAAAAGAGATTAAAGCACTGTAGAATATGGGATTTTTATTTAGTTAAAAAAAATAAATTGTGTATAACCACAGTCAGCTAGCCACATCCAACAGGCCCTGACATCAAAGCTTCTCCGTATGGTTAACACACCCTGAGGTGGCACTTTGTTTCTGCCACAGACTATGGCCCTGAGGACTAAGGCAGAGAGGATACACATCTGAACTAGGTGGTGAGGGGAATGGAGAAGAGTCAGACCAACCACCTACTGGGGCCATGGAGCACTGAAGAGCAGTTTAAAATATTATGTAAGTATTCACTTGCTTCAGAAAGTGCTGTACTTTTATCTCTAGAAATTTTTTTTTAAATCCCTTAAAAAGCTCATTTAACCTGTTTCATTTGCTTTAAGGTACTTAACAAGTAGATGACATGAGTTCTAAAAAGAAGAAAGATGGGGAGAAAAAAGTAATGAAGAGAGACAAAAGAGAATTTTTTTTTTTTGATGAACGAATGAATGAAGAATTTTTCACCTGAACAGGTTAGTTTTTGCTCAGTTCGATGCCACCCACTTTTACCTCTACTGCCAACGTTCAGGTGTTCTCTAAGCCAACCCTGCACAAAAACCTTCCTAATAGAGCTGAAGGCTTTGCACCCTTCTTTTGTCTTCTTTCTTGAATTAATTTTGGTCCATATCAAGAACAACAATA
>PVKZ01005584.1:0-50322 GCA_004027375.1 Macroglossus sobrinus | reverse complement strand
TTCATTATATATTCCTTGCATAAATAACATTATTATAATAGTAGATACCATGCTTCCATATTGATGAAGTTTACATTCATATTTGCTATAAGACAAACATAGAATTTAATCAGATTTAATTTAGTGCTTTAAAGAAACCATGAGATAAAAATCATGATAGCATTTCCACGCCATAAATCATGAAAACAAGTACAATTATAGAAAGATAGTATGTACTTAAATCTATCTAAAATCTTTAATAAATTTTTTATCTGCTAGTTTTGGGGACCTTTAACTTTATATGCATAACATTAATCATGACAAACATATATATTAAACTTATGTACTTTCCCAGTTTCTTAAAATTGGTTGCTCTTCTTGTCTTTCACTTCTTTTCCATATGGATTGTGTGTTAGTTTTTCCTCTTGGTTTTAAAAATATTTGACTCAATATTTAATTTGTGTATAAATGTTATTAGAATGGAATCATTAATCTCTTTTGTAAATTGTGTGAAAAAGAATGTCTTCTTATTTGTCTTGAATTTACCTTTTTCCACTTTAAGAAATGTCCTCAATTGTTGGGTGTCAGATTTTGCCACAAAACAAAAGAATGTCTTCAAGAGACAGAACCTAATCTAGAAAATGAAGGGCAGGGATAGTGACACGGATGAACATGGAGGGCACTGTGCTAAGAGAAATAAAACACAGAAGAAAATGCTGTATCCTCTCATTTTTAGGCAGTAAAATAAATGTAAGAAAAAACTTGAGCCAGAGCCTAGGTCTAATAAAGTAATTCTCCATGTATGCGGTGTGACCTTACATGTCACTTACCCATTTTGAGCTAAAGACACTCATCAATAATCTATTAGTTCCTGCAATTTTCATTCAATTCAAGCATTATCTTTAATCTTTCCAAAATTTCTAAGAGGAAAACAATTGTTTGAAATAACATAAATTTGTACATTTTTGAAAACTTCCAGTAAATCAACTATTTAAATTTCCAAGCATCAGTCAAAATAACAGATAAAATAACAGTAAAAATAAAAATTAA
Organism: Macroglossus sobrinus; assembly: GCA_004027375.1. NCBI lineage: Eukaryota > Metazoa > Chordata > Mammalia > Chiroptera > Pteropodidae > Macroglossus > Macroglossus sobrinus. The sequence continues at coordinate 49,293 of PVKZ01005584.1, read as the reverse complement.
ATTTTCATTACGATAGAAATCTAGCAGTATAAGTTTTAAGATATACGCCAGTCCTCCACACCTGTACTCACTCTGCTCATCTAAATATTTTAGTCAACCCCATTACACTTTTCTGATTTGTCCCCACACTTCTCACTTCAATATTTCGGTCAACCACTTTTGAGGTCGAAATTGGTTTTTGAAATGGTAAAGTAGAATGTCTTGGTTTGTCTGCCAAACATCACTTCCTCTCTTATTTTGGACACAGAACTCCATTTTTCTCCTTTGGGTTACCATACCTCAATATGCCATATGCTCTTAGTGCAGCTGTCAATCACTGTGCTCTGTAGTCCACCCTTGGCCAAGGGTACATGTATGTCTTCAGCCAGGCTAATCAGATGCTCCGCCTCAGACACTTGATCCTTGTGCTTTAGGTACATATCTCAGGTGTCTCCGTGGCACTGTTTCCCCAAAACAGCAGTGTTCTGTGTTTCTAATCAAGATGTCTAACACTTATCCTTAGCCTCTATTCAATTTTCCTTTGTGAAAGCCACTAAATATTCTTTTGAAAGGTCTTTGAAGTATGCTTCCCACCAAATACCCATTCCAAGTACAGTTGGAATGACCAATTCAGTCCATATCAGAGAATAGGGGCCTTATCGTCCCATCTACAGAAAGAGTGCATTTTTGCTCCTAAAGTACCAAAGACAGTATAAATAAAAATTTTTCACTCAGTGTCAAAACTTAATCAAATATTTTTGTCATACTTTCTCCTTTTCAAAATAGATGCTTATATGAATTGGGGAAGGAATATTGTCTGTGTTTTTGTTTACACATTGTGTGACTGTCAAAACCATCAGGGTAGTCAAATTTAAAGACTCTGAAAGGTATAACTGCTTTTCTAATATGTCCCAAACTAGAACCATTGGTTATGCAAATTTAGAGAAAAGCACATGGAATCCTATATACAATAATTAGGCATAAATGAAGCATTTTTTGTATGTGATTGCTATATTTGTAAATGTCAAACATATCATAGTTACTAATAACAATGAAAATAGTCATAATAATTGTAGCTTTGTAAACTGGGTGTCGTTCTAGTAAGTTAAGTACTTTGCAGATATCATTTTGCTTGAAAATTTCAAACATCCTAAGAGGTGTAGTAAGATTCATTCTGATATATAATGTTAAAGATTCTAAAGCTTAGAAAGGTTAGTAAAGATCAAAGACATGTCTGGAACCTGGGCCTGTGTGATAGCAAATTCAGAGAAATTGAACTATTTATTTCATTAAATTTTTAGGCACCTGCTTTTTCTCTGCTCTTCTCTTAAGGTAATTTTTAATTTGAATTGTGTTATAACTGAGTTATTGTGGGAAGCTGTCCCACCAAGGCTTGCTGCCTGAGATCTGGGCAGCCTCTTTGCCTGCACTTGCACTGCTCATACAAGATAAATGATATCAGAGCAGCTTTTCTGCTTTAGCCCTGGGCCGCTTGAGCCATTTGCTCAAACTAATCTGACCTTGCAGCTCCCTCCTCTCCTGGGACACTCCTGCATTTCTTGGTAATGGAATGTTCTCTGATTTGGTATCCAAGGTAACCGGGCTCTTGCAAATCCTCCCCCGCTTTTATATACTCTACCCCTACCTGCAATAAACCGGGACTTGATCAGAAAGCCTGTCTTGTCTCCAGTCTTTGCGTTTCTTGTCCCCCTTCTCTTTCAGTGCTTGGGGCCCCCGTTGACTGTCCCGCAGGCCGGGACAAGTTATAACACTTTTTAGTAAATATATTTGATAAAATTTCTCTTTACCTCTTGCCTTTTAATCGCATGTATATCTTAGCATTTGTGGAATATCATCTAATAGGAGCCTTTCATTAGTTAAACTGAAATCCTGGACTGGCTAGTGTATCCAACTTCCTTGTGCATTTTAATAAAACATAAACATAGCAATCTCTATCAGGGAACTTGATAGAGGGCATATTCTATAAATCAATGAGACTGCCGGGAGAGGACCCCACTCTCTGGCAACAAATCCATCACACCTGGGTAAAGACAGCAGCGTCTCTAGAGAGCCAGGAAATTTAGACTGCGAACATTTTTTATCAGTTGCTGTGGATCACGTTCCAGAGGCAGCAGAAAATCCACCTGAGATCGTTGGCTCTGCTCTGGCTACCCCTGGAAGTGGGTCAGTCTACACATGGCAGAAGCTTCAGGAATTTGATCGTGAGACTCCTTATAATTGGGCTTTAGGGAGGAAATTGATGCAAAGAACTGTAAATATGTATCCATGTTTCCAAAATAGGTCAGAGAAAGTCCACTACCTCAGTTTTCTATAGCTACCGTGAATGGCAGTGCCTTTCAGATATATTTTCCAGAGCTGTGCTGGACATGGCAGGATTTACCACTTGCTGGGCACGGCAAGTAGCAGCTGAACAGGGACCTGAGTATGGGAAAATGTGTAAATGAGGTAAGGTGAGTAGACTCCCTCAGGAAAAGTATACGCACAAGTGTAGGAGGGAGAAAATACAGATCACAGCCTGGTAGAATTCAAGAAAGCATGCATGTTAAATAAATTTAAGGAATAGACTGTCATAATCAGGAGTAAACAACAGGACAAGAGTCAAAGGACTGCAATGCTTTTGTACAGAGTTGAAAGCTTTACTTAGGGCTAGGGAATATGGTGTGCACTCACCAGATTAGGCAATTTTAGATCTCATATAGGAAACTTAGCCCTGGTTCCCAAAGAAAAGAACAGTAAATAGTTAAAGCTGGGAAAAGATAGGAAAGCTACTGAATTGATTCCTACCCAGGCAAGGTCTGAAACTGGGTGACCCCACATAGGCTTTACTAGATTTGCAGAAACAAGGCCTACAATTGCCTCCCCAAAACTGCAAAGGAAACTGCATAATTGGCATGATAAAGCCTTCCTCCTATCTCTGAGAACAGGGGAATTGCTTGGTCACCCAGTCCCAAAAGTCCTTGCCAGGCACGGCGACACACACCTGTAGTCCTAGCTACTCGGGAGGCTGAGGCAGGAGGATAACTTGAGCCCAGGAGTTCTGGGCTGTAGTGCGCTATGCTGATCGGGTGTCCGCACTAAGTTCGGCATCAATATGGTGACCTTCCGGGAGCGGGGGACCACCAGGTTGCCTTAGGACGGGTGAACCGGTCCAGGTCAGAAATGAAGCAGGTCAAAACTCCTGTGCTGATCAATAGTAGTAGGATCGCACCTATGAATAGTCACTGTACTCCTGGCCTGGGCAACATAGCAAGATCCAGTCTCTATTACAGCAGGTAAAAAGGGAGCTCCAAATAGGGTACTGGAAGGATAATGAATGGCCCCCAGAACACATAATTCAATACTATAGGCCTGCCACTTGGGCAAAAGAGATCTTGGGGATACCATACCCCCATTTACATGTTAAATTGAATTATCCAACTGCAGGCAGTTACTAATAAAACTAGGAGAGCCCTGACTCTCCTGGCACATCAAGAAACTCAGATGAGAAATGCCATCTACCAGAACAGGTTGGCACTAGATTATCTATTAGCAGCAGCAGGAGGTGCACTTGGGAAATTCAATCTCACCAACTGTTGTATGCAAAGAGAAGACCAGGGCCGAGCAGCTGAAGATCTTGTCAAATGGATGACAGACTGGCACATGTGCCCATACAAACCTGGCATGCATAGGACCCCCATAACCTCTTTAGAGGTTGGTTCTCTACTTTGGGAGGCTTTAAGAACTTAATTAGAGTAGTACTCCTCCTCCTTGTTACCTGCCTACTTTTGCCTTGCCTATTGCCTCTTGTTTGGACAATTAAACCTCCCTTATAGGGGGAGCTACTGTGGAGAGAAAGACTACAGCAAAGATCCTTAATGCAATAGCATTATCAGTCCCTGGTCCAGGGAGACCAAGAGGGAGATCAGGAAGATAGTAAAAAAGCTGATCCCCTATAAAGAATTTAGATGGGAATCAAAAGGGGGAATGATATGGGAAACATAAAGAAATCTAAGATGGCTACCCTGTCCCAGAGGAATTTTAACAACCTCCTCTCTCTGGAACACTACCTTCCCCGCACAGGCAAAACAAAAGACCACCAAGTATGCGGAAGTAATCAATGTATAAATCTACCTACCTGCCTTTGTTCGGGGCTCAGACTCTGGAGAGTGACTCCTCTGAGACAGCCAGCAATAATAAACCTCTTTTGATTCTTAGTTCGCTGAGTGCCTCTTGGTTCTTCTGGGTTCACAGGCCAAAAACCACAAGTGTTTTAAAATCTATTGACTATCATCAGAAGTGCACGGGGACTTTCTTTATATTTGGCATTGTCTTAGTGGGAACCAGTTCTGTAACTTCCCATGGCTACTTATCCCCCATCAGAGTCCCTCCACATACATAGCAGAAAGTGAATTCAGGGAGTGAGCTATTCCTTCAGCGAACCTTCCTTTGTTTTGTTGATGTCTTCTGGCCTGGCTGCAGGGCTGATCAGCACATTGTAGTGTACAAATGCAGCCCGACCAACACCTCAATTTTCCTACCTCCTCCCTACATTATTTCTCTTCAGAGATTTTATTCCCTTAATCTTAAAGGGATGTTGAGGGACAAAGGTCTGTCTTCTGTAACTTCTTCAAAGCTGAGATAGGGCTGTAGTTCCTGCCTACTGGGAATAAAAATCTTTGAAAGATTATTCTAGGGCAGACAACATGAGGTCATTCCAGCATGTAGAAGTGGTAGGAAGCCTTGCAACCTAGAAGATGTAAACAAAAAAATAAAAAAGACAAGTCAAAATTAATAGTAGAGGTAACTGACAATGAAGTTACTTTTTCATTGCAGTTTGTTAATTCAAGGTACACAAAAGTTCCCTGATTCCCTGGGACAGGTGGACTTATCTAGTTTTCAGAACAAGAACTTAAGATTTTCCATGAGTTCACAGGAATAGGTTGCACTTTCTGGTTTATTTTCTGGAGAAATCTGTGAGGACTCATAAGAAACTGGTTTAATTCGAGATAAATGTTCCCAGCTGTTGATTTCTTGTAATTTGACAGCAGCTGGGAACTTACTAAAACTTGGTAGGGCCCTTTCTGTTTGCCTTAAGGGCTGACTTTGAACAGATTTCAGGGAGGTAGTTGCTCTGCTAGTAGAAAACCCTGCACAGAGACGGGTTGTCTGCGAATGGTTTAGCCTTAGGTTCCCTACAAACATGCTCTGTGTTGTGGGCAAGGGGGCTGTCCCCTTTTTGGCTGTGTCCCAGTTTTCCATACAAAGCTCTTTCCACACTGTACCTGGTCCTGACGTGTGGCAGAGAACTTCATTGCCAGTCCTGGTCTTACAATGAGAAAAGTAAATTACGTTAGGCAGTTAGCATGGGAGAGCCCCAAAAGCTCTCCCTCCCATCCTGAGTCACGAAGTGCAAGTAAAACCTCAGACAAAGGAATCGCTCACCCCTTGCATAGACACTGCAGAGGTGTATATATACTGTAATAAATCTAACCAAGGGGAGATCATGCTTTAGGGCTGTTCAGCCTCACACCCTCCATCGACCTAATAAATTCTTCCTCTAAGAAAGTTGTCTGAGCATCCAAATTCCTCCGTCGGGTGTTGCTTCCTGCAACAGATTCCTGGTGCAGTGGCTGGGAAGTGTGGAAGAACAGTGCTTGCATTTGGCAGACTTTGGGTACCCCACTGGGGAAACGCCGACCCGCCCTGTAGATGCACCTGATGAGTAGGGTTACCCCATGTGGACGTCTCACAGTGCAGAAGGGGAAGCCCCAGCTACCGGTCCCTGCAAGGATCAGACAATGGAGGAATGAGAAAACTAGGATGCGTCAGAGCCATGGTAAGTTAAAATTGGGCACAGGGTTGCTAGCTGAGTTCCTGCCCCACATAGGGTAGATGAGGAAGCCTGATCATTTCCCAAAGTCACCAGAGGAAATCGTGACTTCTCAGGTATATTGGGTGGAGGGTAGAATGTGTTTGGTTAAACACCTGGCAAAAGGAAAGCCCAATCTTCCTCCAGAGAGTAACCGAGTATCCTCCACAGGTCAAAAGGAGTGACTGCTTACTCTCCACAGGACAGGTTAAGGAATGAGGGGAGGTTCCTCTAAGCCAACTGTCTTAATTTGTATGTTGGAAAATTCTAAGAAAGGTTTCTGTGAAGCATAAATGATATAAAATGATGTTATGTTGTATCATAATAAAAAGAAAGACATGAGGTCAGGGGAGCTTCCATTGTATGTATTAGTAGACACATAATTAGTATTACAAATCAATGAAACTTAAGGGGCACTTATCAAAATTCATTAGTTCCACTCCAGAAGCATCTTTTGGAGAAAAGATGGAAATGACCTATAACACAAAAGGACTAGTGTTCAAAGGTCTTTTAAGTAGGAGCAGATATGTGCAGGAACATTTTCTGGAAGTAACATGGAGACACACAGAGAAGGTTGATGTGCAGACAGAGGGACAGCAACATACACAGCAAATAAATGCCAGAGAACAGGACAGAACCTGGAGGGAGGACAACAGGGTGCAGGTACACTATATAAATTCAGATAGAAAGATGGAAACAAAACAGTCTTGTGTTCACTCAAGGATGCAATTTCCAGTACTTTAGAAAATTTGCAAAAATTATAGGTGCTAAAAGGACGGTGGAGAAGAATTCATTAAAGTACAAGAAAGCAGCTGAGTTACTCATAAAATACAATAATATACTTAAGTGTTAATTCAGTACACCAACGTGGACATGGTGGTTCTAGAGTAAAAATGCAGTGAAACTTAAAAAAAAATTATGGATAACAAACAGAAAACATGCTATAGAAAAACCAATGAATCATACATTATGACAAACCAACTTAATGCTATGTCTGAGATTAAGAAAATGACATAAAAAATATATACATAATGTATTGAGAATTCCCAAATTAAAAATTGTAATAAATTCAATTGACAAAGGAGTAACTTAAAATGAGTTACAAAATCAGGTGAAAGTGGAAGAAATAATTATCTTTTCAAAATATTCTAGAATAAGTTTAGGATTTAGAAAAAATATTGGTGGGCCATATTGACCACATTAAAAAAGAAAATACTGCCATATATATCAAACAATGTCCTTGCTCCAATTCTACCCTCCTGCACACTGCAAATATAAAATGCTAGAGTATCATCAAAAATATAAAACAGATGACAAAATAAGCAAAACTCAAATTCATTTACAATGCATGGGAATCTACAACATGAAAGGAGCAGTGGCTTAAACAAAAACAAATGATAGTAGACTTCACTGAGGTACCACTTAACTTCCTAAGCTTTCTCAGTAAGATGGTTCAAAATTGTATCTGCTGAGGCAGTGCGCACACACAGAACTGTGGTATGAACAAGTTTAGTCAGGAGCTTCAAGCGTGGGAGGCTGTGAACTTGGACAATGTTCTCCCAGGAGAAATTCTACCCTGTTTAGTACATGTGTGCACGTGATCCACGTGATCACAGCATTCTGAAGAGATGCTTACTAACACTCTGCAACGGTAACAAAACTGAAAACACTTATAGACCAGCTATCAGGACACTTTCTAAGTTGGTGTCCTGGGAAATGCTGACTGCTCTGCCAGGCAGCTCCAAGTGCTGCTTCTGTGCACAGCAGGATAATATTGCAATGTATCAGTCAAAATATCTCTGTCAAGAATCTTCTGTGACCAAGGACACTCACTCCACAGGAGCTGTCCATCCCTTAAAGGCAGATGACACCAGCAAAATACAGTGAACTATCAGACTTTAGCAAGGTTCAGAGGCAAACTATGCAAATTGAAGAGAATATAAAATCTGGAAGAGTCTATATTCCCAGACTGGTAGTGTGGTACAGAGAGAGAGAAGAGTATAAGGAATGAGGTCACACACTGTAGGACTGTGAGGGACTGTGTGCCACCACAGACACCAAACTATGAGCCTGGAAGATTGAAATGCGCTCTCCGTGTAGGACTGGGGATCAAAGACATGCCCTCTCTGTCCACTGTCTCTAAAGATTTCCTAATAAGTTACATAAGATCCTACCCACCTCTCTGTGAAACACACCTCTGAAGTGTGTAGCAAAAGCAGAACAGAAGAAATGGTTGAGGGAAAGGAACAGGTGGACAGGGCAAGAGAGAGTCCCATGCAGTTCCTGGGATGCCAGACAAAACGGACAAACAAATAGCGTGTCCCCTCTTCTGAGCAGTCTTTCCAACCACAAGAAAAGGGGACAGGATTGGGACAGGTCCAGGGCGCTGGACTGCAAGGCCTCAGCTCTGCTCTGTATGGACTGAGAAACAAGCATCTGATGAATTCTAGTCCAGAAGGAGAGACCAGGGTGACAGAGACCAGGATGAGAGAGCCTGCACTATGCTCCTTAAGTCAAAGAACCAAAGATGTCCCAGGGGCCACAGAACAGTGCTGGGATCATGATAAAGATTCTGCCTTCATCTCTGTTACAACTGCAACCCCACTAAGAATGAAAGAATAACTTTTACACATTAAAGGGTAGAGTGGTAACTTGGAAAGAAGAAAATTTTCCTTTAAAGGTTACCCAGAAATAAAATTCTGTTTGCTCACAGAACTTTCTCCCTTGAGGCGAGTTTGCAAACACTATGAAGGCGGTGGCCTTCTCTCTTCCTGAGCTCATACCTGTGTTTACACGTTCAATATGTTTCCAGTGATTTCGTTTTTGTGCTCTTTTCAACTTGCTCTCCAGAGTCCAGGGCATGTTCCCCCGCTCCAAAAAGAAGACAATATGCAGATTAGAAAGAGAAATTCCTGCACATTAAAAGAAAGAAGTATGAAGACCTGTAGTTTTTCCAGAATCCCCAATCTCTGTTCAACTGAGGAATAAGAATAGTACAGATGAACACAGTTCCTGAATCCATTGATTTCTTGCTTCCTTCTGTGCATAGGGACCAGAGTCATATGCAGATAGTGAGCCCTCTTCCAAAAGCTATTCAATCAATATGTAAGAAAAGAAAACAACGAATCAGATATTTTAGGTTTGCTTCAGGACTTTATTACATAAACACTTAAACTCTGGAATGACCCCTGATGTACTGCAAAGTAGGCAGATCACCTGCAGAATGGTGAGGTTAAATTCCTGATGCTACTTTATGTTCCTGTAAACAAAGTTTCGATTTCAGTCATGCAGCCAGAGTCTCCCAAGAAGTACCCAAGGAAAAAGGAAGAGATCCCTGGGACAGATCTTGACTCCGGAGGGAAGTTATTCTCACCCAGGAAGAGCAAGTTTTGGTAGCTCTCCAACATCACCTCCCTGTACAATGCACGCTGAGCTGGGGCCAGGCATTCCCACTCCTCCTGAGAGAATTCTATAAATACATCACTGAGTGTCAACCATTCCTGAAAGGAAAACACATTTTAGCAAGGGGAAATGGTGACAGTTCTTACCTTCACTCAGAATGAGAAGAGGAGACAGATATAAAATCAATTAAGGTAGAGAGTTCTGACAGATCCACTTCGGATATTTTTAAGCATGTTAGGTGTCCACAATGTTGTTTTCTATTACTTTCCCATAAAAGGTTATGACAGCATGTAAAACAGGGAGGGCCTCTCATTTTTGTGGACAATACATTAAATTACAATTAAAATTCAATACCGAGCTGTCTATAAAGAAGGCTTAGATGTTATGTTTTACACATTGAGTGATATTCACTGTCTGCATGAGCTAGAGCATGAGCAGTGTCTTGAGAGATGACAAAGCCCACAGTGTCTTTTAAAAAAATTCAGTCTTAAATTGTGATAACAACAGCCACGACTAAACATTTCTGAACACGTCCTATATGCATTATGCTTTACATATTTTAACTTGTTATCAACATAATAGCTCACTAAGTCAAACCTGCTCCCATCATAGAGCAGAGAAAACGTGTGAGAAAATCTACAAAACTCAACTCAGTTCAGAATCTAAGATCTGATCCAGCAAACACCTGAACTCAGTGCTGGGATTTAGACTGAACCTGAAAAAAAAAAAAAAATTAAACAGTTATGTAACAGACAGACCTCATAAGTGCTCTGACAAAGTGTTCTCTGAGAAAACGAAAACAAATTCAAGGTTAACGACACTGAGTCACAAATAAGGTCATTACATTTGCACATGCACACACACGCACATGAGGTATCTTTACTTCTAGTTAAATCGTTAACATGACAGCGTAGACAAAAATTAAGGTCATAACAAATGTTTAAGATATTATTGCAATTGCTAAAAAAATGTAAAACTTATTTATGAAATAATTTTTTCTGTAAAAATCATACACTTTTATAAAAACCATGCATGCACGCATGCACACACATATAAACAAACCAATTAAATAAAAATTTATTTCTTGACATATTTTTGGATGACTTTTTACATTGTTATTTTTATTCATGTGCATTTCAGTATCTTGGGTTAATAAAAATGTATCGGGGTATTCTTATTTTTTAAGATTGCATAAGAAAGGAAGCTAGTTAAAATTATTCAACTGAAGATATAGACTACTTAACTCCAGTTTCTATCAAATACTTAATGAAACACATAAACACACATTTATCTATTTACGTTTAGACATGTAGGTTTTAACAAAAGCCAAATAGTGTACTGGTTTATTCTACCCATAAAACAAAAATTCAAGATTGTTATACATCAATTTAATAGACCAAGATTTCAAAAATTCTCACCTTTGTGGTCATGTGAAAAATTTCTTCAGTAATTAGAAATCAGAACAAAAATGAAGTTGGAGAAAAACTTGTAATTAACCAGAAACATTTGCCAAACATTTTGAATAGCAAAAAACAGTGGATGCATTTGCAGTGAAATTACACTAAAGAAAGGGGGCTGACCAGAGCTCCTATCTCAGCAGAAACTAGAAGAGAAAAGAGGGAGAAATAGATTGAGGGAGACAGAGTCAAAGCATAGAACTGTTAAAATTCACAAATCAAAATATAAAGATTGGTTATTAATAAGAGGAGGAAACAAGGTATTCCATGCAAACCATACGCTACCTAAAGAGAGCCAAGTGGGTATATGTATGAGAAAATACAAAGACAAAAGCTGAAAAGATGAAAAGGACATTATAATGGTAAAAGGGTACATTTACCAGGAAGTTATAAAAATTATAAATATAGATGCATATAACATTAGAACTCTCAAATATATGAAATAACCATGAACAGAAATGCAGGTAAAAATAGGCACCAGCATAGTAATCGTGTGAGACTTCACTGTTTCAGTTTTAGTCATGGATACACCAACCAAACACAACATCCATAAGGAAACATAACACTTGATAACCTTATAGAATGATGGAGTTTAACAAACATATACAGAACGCTTCATCCAACATCAGCAGAAAACACACTGTTCTCAAGCGCATATAAAACATGACCAACCACGTTAGTCTCAACACAAATATAAAAATTGTTTACAAATTGCAATCCTAAAAAGTATCTACTCTAACCACAAGGAAAAGACATGAAAAACAAATAGCAAGAAAAAAAAAAAACAGAAAAATCCACAAAATGTGGAAAATAAACAAGTCATTCTTAAACAACCATTAGCTCAAAAAAAATCACAAGAGAAATTTTTAAAATCTGGATGAAAACAACAGTGAAAATACAACAGACAAAAATCAACAGGATGCAGTGAATAGCAGCACTAAGAATTGCTGAGTGGTATTTACATTAAAAAAGAACAATCTCAAATCAGAAATCTACTTTTACAACTCAAAAAAAAAAAAGAGAATAAACTAAACCATGTTTAGTACAACTTACAATTGTAAAAATTAACAAGAATCAACTAACCTACATTAAGAGAATAAAAACAATGGTGTGTGTCTGAAAGCTTTAGCTCTAAGATGAAGAAAAAGGCAAGAATGCATACTCTCAGCATTACTATTCAACAAAGTATTAGAAGTCCTAGACAGAGCAATTAAACAAGAAAAATAAAAAAGTCATCCAAATTGAAAAGAAGGAAAATTCTTTTTCGCACATGAAACGAGCTTACATGTAGAACACCAGAGATTACACACATGCAAAAACTGTTAAAACTAAGAAATTATTTAAGGAAAGTTCTAATGAACAATCCTAACAGAAACGTAAGAAAACAATCCAATTAATCATAGCATCGGAGAGGATAAAATACATAGGAATAAACATAGCCAAGAAAGTGAGACTTATACACTGGAAATTATAAACCATTGCTAAAAGGAATCAAAGAAGGTACAGATAACAGAAAGATATTCCTTACTCATGGACTGCAGGACTTCATATTGTTCAAATGTCCATGCTACCCAAAGTGCTCTACAGATTCGATGGGACCACTACCAAAATTCCAAAGACAATTCTGGAAAAAACCTTTATTCACATGGAATAAAGAAAAAGTGACTGAAAACTGTCGAAACACTCTGAAAACAGAAAAAGTCAGAGGCATCACTTTTTGAGACTAAAAAACATATTACAAAAAGTGTAATCAGGTCGGTGGGATACCAGCATTAATTTAGATACATGAGCCAATAAAACAAAAGAGAATGCCCTGAAATAAACCTCTGCATATATGCCAACTGATTTTCAACAATGATGCTAAGACCATACAATGAAGAAAAGTCCATTCACTAAATTGTGCAAGAAAAATTGGATATCTACATGATAAAGAATGAAGCTGGAATCTTATCTGTATCAAAAAGAAACTTCTGTGTGTCAAAGATACGATCTATAGGGTGAAAATGCAACCTCCAAGAAATGTAAGAAAAACGATCTAAAGACTCTCCAACTGATATCACGGATTTCCTATTTTAAAATGGATAATAGAATAAAACACCCTCTGTCATCGATGTCTGTCTGTGAACTTTCCACTCTATTCCCAATCATGAAGATTTTGAAGTCCGTGACTCACTCCTTTAGCTTCAAACACATCATAAAAGCAGTTAAAAAGGTTTTCGCTTATTGGTCCCTTTTCCAGAACTGAGGTATTTGTGACTGATAATATGTCTACATGAATCTTTCTATACTGGTTGACAGAGGTGACAGTGCATCCAAATGTGGCTGCTGAACCAGCCCCATTGCCCAACGGCATTGATACCATGAAGTCCACACCCTGTCTCAAATCCAATGCTGGAAAGCCCTGTCCAGGACGATGCCCAGTGGAGCTTCTTCACAAGAACCATGTTACTAGATCATGGTAAAATGAAATCTAGCTAGAGAAGAGAGGGACTGAGTAAGGCTCAGGTTGAGTATGAATAAACATTAGGCAGGACAATTCAGAGTCACAGAAGATCAGCACATCAAAAGGCATTCCAGGAAGGACAGACACAACAATCAAGTGAGAATATGACTTTACCTGAGAAAGAACCATTGCTGACCCTTTTCTTTCCTCTTCCTCCTCTTCTGGGCTTCTTCCTCATGCAACAAGTTTCTACAAGTCAATCTGGAAAGTTGAAAGTATGCTGTTTATAATCATACTCCCTTCCTGTGCCACCACCGCACACACAAGAAAGACCTCACCATATGGAAAAGACAGTATCTGCTGCTCCTGCCACAGTGTGTATTCAGGAACAGTAAACTGCTCCTCAGAGATCAACAAATGAAGTTTCCCTCCCCTTTCTTCAGATCACATCGCCCTTCTGGTCATACCTTCAAACTCACTGCAGCAGTGCGGACCTTGGCTGACCTGACTTTCTCCTTCAGGTCACAGACCTGGCCCTGATCTAACCCAATGCAGAACAGAGCCCCCTCCCACCAGATCTCAGCCCCCAGAAATGGAGGACCCAGAGCCTTACTGCTCAATGATGGATACAGATTAGAATCACCTGAAACACTTTAAGTATTATTAAGGCTGGGCCCACCCCAATTATTTCAATGACACTTTCTACTCAGGGGGTACAAAAGATGTCACAGCAAAAAGTCTCAGCAATGTACTGTGAAGCAGGATTCAGCACTGTCTAGACCAGGCAACACTAGCACACCTCCCACCTGCTTATTCTTTCCTAGGTTTATTGAGGCGTAATGGATAGATACAAATTATGGGTGTTTAAGGAGTATACCAACATTTAAAACACATATACAATGTAAAATATCAGAACTGATCCATCAACTCACATGACTTTTTTATGTATGTGTGGTGAGAACACTTACTACTTATCTCAGCAAATTTCAAGCATACAGTACAGTATGATGAACTGTACTCACCATACCATATGTTAGGCGGCCACTGTTATTGATTTTAAAACTGAAAGTTTGTATCATTTGAGCACCACTGCTTCATTTTCAGGACTCCCAACCCCTGGTAACCATCATTCTCTCTGGTTTTGAGTTTAACTTCAAGATAGCATATATGGCGAGATCATGCAATATTTGTCTTACTCTGGCTTAATTCACTTAGCATAATCTCTAGTTTCAAGTATGTTGTTCATTCCTTCCATTTTTATGGCTGAATAATATTTGTGTATTTAAATGTCTGTATCACTTTTATATCCTCTATTCATTTGTCAACCTTGGCTGCTGTGAATAATCTAGTAATGCACATGGGAGTGCAGGTAACTTTTCAAAATATGATTTCGTATCCTTTGAATATATACTCTGAATTGGACTCCCCTCTTTCTTCACTACTATGAATTTCCTTCCCTCCTTCTGTACCTCTACTGCCATTTTTTCTTTCTTACTTTATTACCATTGGCTCATTTTGTTCCTCTCTCCTAATGTTTCAAGAGTATTTGAGCCATACTAATGATATATGCTGGTGAGCGAGCTCTCAAATGCCACCCAGGACAATTTTGCACTTTCTTTCATGCAGTTGGAAAAAAAAAAAAAGGAATGTAAGATAGATTACATGAAGATGAGAGAAAGCGAGGCAGGGATAGAATCACACTGTAATTATTACAGTAACCAGATGATGTGCTCTCCAGGGTGGTCAAGTCTGGGGGCCTATAACTTCTGGCACATCAAAGGTGTGTTAACCTGAATACATAATAATGGACAAGGCTGCACTGAAAATCTTTCATTAAAGTCACAGGCCTTGGGTGTGACTACCCACCCACAATTACAGTTAGGAATTCCTGATTCAGTACAGAACCCCTTCTTCCACTACAGGACCCTCCATTTGCTTACCATCATCTCTCTGGAAATCCCAATTTTCTCTGAACTTCTATTACTTTCGCTCGTGCTACTTTCGCTCTCATTATCTCCTACAAGTCCCTCACTCATTCTCCACATTAGCATCTGTTCTCACTCTTCTCCCCTCACTTACTTTATTTCCCTCTCCCAGGCGGGTTCCTCCCCATTCCTTGGCTGCACAGAAAGAGTGGGATGTAAAAAGATGCCTGCCTCCTCAGGGAGCACATTTTTCAGTGGGGTGGAACGTAGGATGGGAGACCAGTGGGTGACAAGGGTAAAGCGCATAACTGCGGGGTCTGAGGAAGAGGTGCTACCATGCAGAGATCTGAAAGGACCGGGCCTAAGGGGGACGCGAGGACACGGCGGGGAGGCTGTCTCAGGAGAAGGGTAGGGTCTCCAGAATCCCAGCACTGGGGAGAGGACGCGGCGTTTCCAGGGCCGCGATGGCCGGCGCTGCCTCAGGGACCGGGAGGTGAGGCTGGGCTGCGAACGCACCTTACAGAATGCGGCGAGGGCGCCTGACGGGCCTGGGGCGGAGAGGTCTGGGAAGGATTTTAGCAAGGAAACCACGGCGCAAGGCAGGTCTATGTAGACCAAAGACAGAGAAGCGACGGCAGGGAGCAGCCCCGGAGCTGTTTCACATGACCAGGGAAGCGCCTGGCTCCTACGGCGACCCCGGAATTTAAAAAGGGACAGGTCGACTGCGGAGACGATAAGGTCCACAGCACCCGGCCCCTGAAAAAGGGGGAGTTGTTAAAAGCAGGCTTAAGCTAGAAACTAGGCAACTCACGCTGGGCAGTGTAATTTCCGCTTCTGGCTCCCCGTTCTGCATCCGTGAAACATGGCGCTGGGAGGGAAGAGGCGGGCTTCCTGGGGTCGCCGCCAGACCACGAGGAAGAACGGGCTGGAGAGCAGGCTCAGGGGAGGGACCAGGGAGGAGAAAATCCATAAGCGGAGGGCTGGGCAGACACTGGCTTGCACATTAACAGGGAATAAATGAAATCTGTGCAGGGGTGTGGCCATGATAAGCACAGGAGGATTAAAAAAAGTGGGGTGCAGTGAGAGGCTAGGCATGCGCAGACACCTGGAAGTGGAAAAAGGGAAATGATGGTGGTGGGGACAGGGCTTGAGCTATCTTGGGCTTTGCTCTGAAGAATTTTGTTTATTGTTAACTTTATTCATTATAGTGACATTGGTTAATGAAATCTAGCAAGTTTCCAGTGTAAATTCAAGTAAGGCATATACATATTGCATTGCCTGTTCACTACCTATAGGTAGATTTCTTTCTGTCACCACATATTTCACCCCTTTTACGCCATCTACCTCTACCCACCCCCTCCCCTCCAGCCTCCCTGATGGTAAGCGTTAGTCTATTATCCATGTCCATGAGTCTCTGTTTCTCCTGTTTCTTTATTGCTTTTAGGTTTATATCCCACATATAAGTGTTACCATGTGGTTTTCAATCTTTTCTATGTTTTATTTCACTTTAGCATGATTATCTCGAGGTTCTTGCAAATTGCAGTATTTCATTTCTAATGACTAAGTAGCATTCCATTCTATATACATGTACCAGAGCTTCTTTATCCAATCATCTATTGTAGGACAATAGATGTCCTGGCCACGGTGAATAATGCTGTTATGAACATCAATATGCAAATATCTTTTCAGATATATGTTTTTAAGTCTTTGGAGGTAAATATCCAGTAGAGAAATTGCAGGATCACACGGTAGATTAATTCTTAGTTTTTTGAGGAACTCCATACTGTTTTTCATAATGGCTGTACCAATTTGCAGTCCCACCAGTAGTATATGAGGGTTCCTTCTCTGCCTCTTCTCCAACATGTGTTATTACTTGTCCTGTTGATTATGAAGAGGAATTTTCCACTCAAATGGCTAACCTTGTAATCAACTTTTTGTTCTGCTTCTGTAGACATGCTTGCTGCATAGGCTGAAAGGCAGAGTGATTTTGAGATCAGCTGAAGACTCACCCTCCCCTTTGCTTGTTCTGTCTAGATAACAGATGTTTTGCCTTTGCTTGTTAAGAACAGCTGTATTGCCTTTGCTTGTTAAACCCTATAAAAGTAGGTTACCCCTGAGCTTGGGCCCTAGATCTTCAGAGCGCCAGCTCTTCTGGGACTGCTGGCATAATAAACCTGAGTTCTCAAACTCTCCGAGTAGTGCTTGGTTTCTTGCCGGTCTTGTTTCGTTCTGCAACATTTTTAGCTATTCTAACAGGTATGAGATGGCATCTCATGTGGTTGTGATTTGCATTTCCTCTAATAGCTAGCAAAGATGAGCATATATTCATATGTTTGTTGGTCGTTTGTATATCTTCTTGGGAGAAGTGTCTGCCCATTTTTTGATTGGATCTTTTTTTTGTTATTGAGTTGTGAGTTCTTTGTATATCTTGGATCTTAGGTTCTTATTAGAGGCATTGCTTGCAAATACATTTGCTCATTTATATGCTTGTCCATTTACCTTGTTGACAGTTTCTTTTGCTATGCAGAAACTTTTTAGTTTGATGGAGTCCCATTCATTTACTTTTGTTTTTACTTCCCTTTAAGGTGAAATTCATAAGATCCTCTTTAAGTCCAAGGTCCTTGAGTTTAGTCCCTATGTTTTCTTCTATGCATTTTATTGTTTCTGGTCTTATATTCAGGTCCTTAACCCACTTTGAGTTAATTTTCGTGTGTGATGATACGTAACATTCTAATTTCATTCTTTTGTAGGTGGCTTTCCAGTTTTTCCAGCACCATTTATTAAAGACTTTCTCCACTGTATGTTTTTGGCTTTTTTGTTGAAAATTATTTGCCCATATAGATATGGGTTTACTTCTGGACTCTCTATTCTATTCCACTTGTCCATATGTCTGTTTTTCTGCCAATATCATTCTATTTTGATTACTGTCGCTTTGAAGTTGGGCAGAGTGGTTCCTCCAGCCTTGTTCTTTTTTCTCAGTATGGCTTTGGGAATGGATAGGTACAAAATAGACATGAAAATGTAGAGTGTAGCATGGAGAATATGGTTAATAATGTTGTAATAAATATGTAAGGGGGAAGAAGGGTATTAGTTTCAATGGGGGCGATCACTTTGTGAGTTATATGGATCTCTGACTGCTATGCTGTTCACATGAAACTGGTATATTATTGTATGCCAACTATAATTGACAAAATACTCATTGACTTGTACAATGTAAGTATGAAAAAATAATGTTGATAGAATTTTCCAGCGAATTCATCTAATCCAGCGCTTTACTTTACTTTGTTTGGAGTTGGGTTTTTTAAAAAAATTATTATTACTAACTTAACATACTATTTTTAGGTCTTCCTTTTTTTTTAAAGTTCTTCCTGAAGTCTAAGTAGGATTTATTTTTATAGAAATTAATGCATTTTTTCTACATGTCCAATTTGTTGTCATATAATTATTCATAGAAGCCTCATAATTATTTTTATGGCATCATTTATAACACCTCTGCTTTCACTTCTGATTTTAGTATTGTTTCTATAATTCTTAATTAGGTAAGGGGTGGTCAATTTATTTCATTTTTAAAAATATGAATCTTCCTTTCATTGATATTTTCCTATTATTGCCATTCTTTATTTTCTGCTCAATTTTTGAATTTCCTTACTCCTGCTAACTTTAGGCTTATATTGTTTATTTTACTTTTTCCTTAATGTGGAAAGTTGTATTGTTTATTTCAAATCTCTCATTTTTGATGTAAGTGCTATCTCTATAAACTTATCTTTTAGTACTAATTTCTCTCAATTCCATAAGTGTTGGTATATTGCGTTTCATTTCATTTGTCTGAAGGTATTTTCTAATTTCCTTTTGAATTTTTTTATTGACCCACTGGTTATTCAAGAATGTGTTCCATATCCAACTATTTGCAGAGTTATCAGATTTCCGTATCTATTGATTCTTGGTTCTATTCCAGTGTGGTCAGAAATGATACCTGGATGATTTTCATCTTATTAAATTTGTTGAGACTCGTTTTGTGGACTAACAGGTTGTCTGTACTGGAGAATGTTTCACATGTGATTGCAAAGACTGTACATTCTAGTTTTGTAAAGTGGAATATATATGTATATCTAGTTAATGTATAGTGTTGTTCAGGCCTGACTTTACTGATCCTGTTTCTTTTCTTTTCTTTTTTTTTATCTAGTTGAAATTGAGGTATTGATAGCTCTTATTACATGACTTTCTATTTCTATTTCTTATTTTACTTTTATTTTTCAATTACAGTTGACATTTAATATTATTTTATATTAGTCTCAGAGGTACAGCATAGTGGTTTGACATTTATACAATTTAAAAACTTATCCTTTCAGTTCGTCTAGTACCTACCTGGCACATAGTTATTACAATATTATTGACTATATTCCCTATGTGGTACTTTGTCTATTTCTTTTCTTTTTTTCGGTGAGGCAACCCTTGGTTGACCTCAGAGATTTACAGGGACCTTGTCCTGCAGGCCTGGTCCTTGCTGCTTAGTCTTCTCAGCACTTTGGCTGGCCTTGCCTTAGGAGGAAAGGGCATATGCCTGGAATCCGGAGTTGAGGAGGGGATGCAAGTTATCATTTCCTGAGTCATTGACAGGCTTCAAACAATTTAGGACCCGATCTCCCAAAGAAAACTCGTGAGCTTCCCCTGCCTGGTCAGGCAATGTACATGACAGGAGCGAAGGTCCCAGGAGATGAGGCACCTGGTTGGACCCAGAGCCCTCCTATGGTGGAGAGTGGCTTAAGAAAGAAGATCAGAAACAGGAAAGATGGGCTGGAATTAAGTAGAACACCTGGGGTGAGGACCAGAGGTGGAAATGTGGGGGTGATAAAAATGGAAAAAAGGGAGAGGGAAGGCTAAATAAATTGGCTGCAGGGGTTAAAGAAAACCTGGAGGGGGAGAAAGTTGGGGTGGTTTGGGGCAGCAGGAGCAGGACAGGACAGGACAGGGGAGTTGATGTGGAATCTTATAGTAGAAAGCAAATTTAAATGGGGCATCAGGAGAGAGAATGGGGTTTCAGGATAATGGGAGAAGACATCAGAGGCCTGGGGAAGGGGAGAGTCTCTGACTGGCCAGCATCAACTACATAGCAAACAACTGTGATTAATTGACAGTTATTTATTCCTCAAGGAGCCTTGATTGGGCAATTCACCTGTGCCAGTCAACGGGCTGGGAGGGGTTGAACAAACCCTGCCCTCCTAGATCTTCCAACTGAAGCTGCCATGTGCCCTGAGCCTGGCCAATTCCATTTGGCAGAAGAAAAGAGCAACGACAGAGCCAGGCATAGTAAAAGGTACAAGGAGGAAGAGGGCAGGCTGGTTGGTGGTTACTTTTTGGTCAGCCAATAGTCATGGAGCTAAAGCAGGAATATCAGTGACCCATACAGACAGGGCAGGGAGGCAATTGTACCCCATATGTCAACCTGCCCAGAAGGCTTTCTCAGCCAAGACTCTGCCACTCCCCAGTGGAAACCTCACCCCATTCCTCTGAATCTCTGGCCCTTTCAACCAGATCTTTACCCACCAAGGTAAGGTCAATATGTCAGAATGAAAAAAAACCAAGACCCTTATTATTTCATGCCCACATGTTCTTGGAACATGGAGAAAGACCTCCAGAAGCAAAATGAGCAACAGCAAATTCAGAGGCTCAGACAACACCTTGTTGGTATCAGAGCATTAGTGAAGTAAAGAGGGAACAATATGTGGAAAGGGCATCAACTCTATGGTTACAGTTCAAACTAAGGCAAAACATGTTCTTCGCACTGTGCTGTGTTTGGGTGATGGATAATAAGGTAGAGCATCTGAAAATTTTCTGAGAATATTAAGCAATTCATTCCCGATAAATGCTACTTGGTACAAAAAACACAGAGCAGCAGGCTTTGGTCTGTCAAATCTGAGTCAAGCTATTTGGTTACTACAGATTCCTAGATAAATAGAACATTTTTGGATTCAATGAGACTGTTTATAATCCTTTCACAGAGATGGCTAGCAAAGAAAATTTGAGTCATCCCAGAGTTGTTTTGAAGTGACTGGCAGGCCGGGTACATCTCTGTTCTATGAGAAAGTGTCAGTATTGTTCATCCTCTTAATTGAAAACCTGATGCATAAACCTCATAATGGGCATGTTCTACTCTTACTGTTAAGTCAGATTTTCCAGAGTGGGAAGAGCAACAGTGTGATACATTCAGGATTGGGTAAAAAGAAAAAAAAAGAAAAAAAAAGAAAAAAAAAGAAAAAAAAAGAAAAAAAAAGAAAAAAAAAGAAAAAAATATATATGACAAGAAGACTGCAAAAGAGCATCCCATCTCCATTTCTCAAAATTTTTCTTTTTTTCTTTTAAAAATCATCAATTGTTTTTGGTGACATTGGTTAACAAAATCCAATAAGTTTCAGCTGTACACTTAAACAGTAAGACATGTATGTTTACACTCTGTGTTCACTTCCCATAGTTATATTTCTTTCTAGTACCACCATATTCGACCCCCTCTACCCTGTTTACTTCCCTCCCTTCCCCCTACCCTCTGGTAATCACTAGTCTATTGTCCATGAGTTTTTTTGTTTGTCCTGTTCATTTGTTGCTTTTAGGTTTATATCCCACATATAAGTGATATGTGATTTTCAACTTTTTATATCTGGCTTATCAGCATAATTATCTTGAAATCCATCCATGTTGTTGCAAATGGTAGTAGTTCATCTCTTCTCATGGCTGAGTAATATTTCATGGTATATATGTACCACAGCTTCTTTATCCAGACATCTATCATAGGATACTTCGGTTTCTTCCATGTGCTGGCCACCAAGAATTAGGCTGCTATTAACATTGGTGTGCAAATATCTTTATAGATATGGGTTTTCAAGCCTTTGGGGTAAATACTCAGTAGAGGGATTGCTGGAGAATATGGTAGATAAATTCTTAGTTTTTTGGAGAAACTCCATATTGTTTTCCACAGTGGCTATATAAATTTGCAGTCGCACCAGCAGTGTATGAGGGTTCCTTTTTCTCCCCAGCATCTCCAACATTTGTTATTATTTGTCTTGTTGATTATAGCTATTCTAAGAAATGTGAGATAGTATCTCATTGTGGTTTTGATTTGCATTTCCCTAATAGTTAGCGATGTTGAACATCTTTTCATATATTTGTTGGCCATTTGTATGTCCTCTAGAGAGAAATGTCTGTTCATGTCCTCTATTTTTTGTTTGGATCGTTTTGTTGTTGTTGTTATTGAGTTGTATGAGTTCTGCGTATATTTTGGATATTAGGCCCTTATCAAATGTGTTGCTTGCAAATATATTTTCACATTTAGATGGTTGTCTCTTTACCTTGTTGATGGTTTCTTTTGCTGATCAGAAACTATTTAGTTTGATGTAGTCTCATTCATTTTTATTTTTTGCTTTTACTTCCCTTGCTTTTGAGATGAAATTCATAAAATCATCTTTAAGTCTAACGTCCTTGAGTTTAATTCCTAAGGTTTTTTATGCATTTTATTAAGGTCTTATATTCAGGTCCTTAATCCTTTCTGAGCTAATTTTGATGTATGATGATAGACAACGGTCTAGTTTTATTCTTTTGCAGGTGGCTTTCCAGTTTTTACAGCACCATTTATTGACAAGGCTTTCCTTTCGCAACTATTTTTGGTTTTTTGGTTGAAAATTATTTGTCCATATGAATATGGGTTTACTTCTGGACTCTTGATTCTGTTCCACTGGTCCATGTTTCTTTTTTCTGCCAACACCATGCTGTTTTGATTACTGTCGCATTGTAGTATAATTTGAAGTTGAGCAGAGTGATACCTCCAGCCTCATTTTTGTCCCTCAGAATGGCTTTGGTAATTCAGGGTCTTTCTAGTGCCATGCAAATCTGATGATTTTTTGTTCTATTTCTTTAAAAAATGCTGATGGGATTTTGATTGAGATTGCATTAAATCTGTCTAATGCTTTAGGTAATAAGGTCATTTTAACTAAGTTGCTCTTCCAGTCCAAGAACACAGAATATCTTCCCATTTCTTTGTATCTTCTTCGATTTATTTTAATAGGGTCTTATAGTTTTCTTTATATAATTCTTTCACATGTTCCATCAAATTTATTTTTAGGTATTTTATTCTTTTTGTTGCAATTGCAAAAGGTGTTATTTTTTAAATTTTTCCCCCCAACAATTTGTTTTGTTTTGTTTGACAATTAATTATTAGAGTATAGAAATGCTATGGATTTTTGAACATTGATTTTGTATCCAGAAATTTAACTGTATTTGCTTATTGTTTCTAGTAGTGTTCTTGTGGAGTCTTTAGGGTTTTCTATATAGAGAATCATGTCATCCGCAAATAGTGACAGTTTGGCTTCTTTGTTTATACTATTTGGATGCCTTTTATGTCTTTCTCTTGCCTGATTGCACTTGCTGGGACCTCCAATATTATAATAAATAACAGTGGCGATAGTGGACAGCATTGTTTTTTCTGGATCTTAGAGGGAAGGATATTTGTTTTTCACCATTAAGTGTAATGTTATCTGAGGGTTTGTCATATATGGCCTTTATTATGTTAAGATATTTTTCTTCTATACCAATTTTGTTAAGTGTTTTGATCATAAATGGATGCTGTATCTTGTTGAAGGCTTTTCTGCATCTATTGATATAATCATATGATTCTTATTTTTTAAATTTGTTTACATGGTGTATCCCATTAATCAATTTGCATATATTAAACCATCCCTATGCCTCTTGGATGAAGCACACTTGATCATGGTCTGTAATCATTTTATATGTTGCTGTATTTGATTTATTAGTATCTTGTTTGAAATTTTTGCATCTGTGTTCATGATGGATATCAGTCTGCAGTTTTCTTTTTTCCTGTTATCTTTACCAGGTTTTGGTATCAGGGTAATATTGGCCTCATAAAATGAGTTGGGAAAAATTGCCTCTTTGATTTTTTGGAAGAATTTAAGGAGAATAGGTATTAAATCTTCTTTGAATGTTTGGGAGAGTGCACTGGTGAAGCCATCTAGTCCTGGACTTTTACTTTTTGGTGGGTTCCTGATGATTGTTTCAATTTTCATACTGCTGATTGGTCTATTTAGATTTTCCAGTTCTTCTTGATTCAGTCTAAGAAGATTGTAGTTTTCCAAGTACTGGTCCATTTCTTCTAGGTTATTATATTTGGTGTTATATACTTTTTCATAGTATTCTTGTATGATCTTTTATATTTCTGCAATATCTGACCTAATTTTCCCCCTTTTGTCCCTATTTTGTTTATTTATGTCCTTTCTCTTTTTTCTTTAGTGAGTCTAGCCAGGGGTTTGTTAATTTTGTTAACCTTCTCAAAGAACCAGCTCTTTGTTGCATTTACTTTTTTTAATTGTTTTTTTTTAATTTCATTTATTTCTGCTCTAATTTTGATTATTTCTTTCCTTTTGTCGACTTTAGGCTTCATTTGTTCTTTCTAGTTTTTTAAAATGAAGTGTTAGGTTGTTTATTTGGGCTCATTCTTGTTTTTGGAGATAGGCCTGTAATGATATGAACTTCCCTCTCAGGACCACTTTTGCCATGTCCCAAAAGTTTTGACATATCGTACTATCCTTATCATTTGTTTCCATGTATCTCTTGATCTCTTTTTATTTCTTCTTTGACCCAGTTATTCTTCAGTAGCATGTTGTTTAATCTCCATGTAGTTGTGGTTCTTCCTAATTTCTTTTTGCAGATGATCTCTAGTTCAAAGCATTATGATCAGAAAATATGGTTATGATTTCAACCCTCTTACATTTGTTGAGACTATCTCTGTGTTCCAGTATATGTTCAATCCTTGCGAATATTCCATGTGTACTAGAGAAAAATGTATAAGCAGTTGTTTTGGGATGAAAGGCTCTGTAAATGTCTATTACTTTCAGCTGGTCTAATGTGTCATTTAAGGATGTTATTTTCTTATTGATTTTCTGTTTGGATGATCTTTTCATGTCTGACAGTGGGATATTTAGGTTCCCTACTACAATAGTGTTTTGGTCTATTTCTCCTTTCAGTTCTATTAGTAATTGCTTTATATGTTTTGGGGCTCCCTGATTGGAGCATAGATATTAATAATTGTTACGTGTTCTTGGTGCATGATTCCCTTTAACATTATGAAGTGTCCCTCAGTATCTTTCTTTATCTTTTTTATTTTGAAGTCTATTTCATGAAATATTAGACTGCTACTCCCACTTTTCTCTAAATGCCATTTGCTTGAAATATCATTGTCCACTTTTTCACTTTGAGTCTGTATTTGTCTCTGGAGCTGAGATGTGTCTGTCTCCTGGAGGCAGCATATGGTTAGGTTTTGTTTTTTAAATCCATTCTTCAGCTCTGTGCCTTGATTGAATATCAGAGCCCTGCTGTGTATAAAATAAGTGTACAGAAAGAAAATAGGGGAGAAGAGAATGGGCTGGAAGTTGGAACAGGTGAAGTGAGGACCAGAGGAAGAAATGGGGATTGATAAAATGGGAGAGAAGAAAAGGGGAGGGAGAAAAAATTGGCAGCAGAGTGTACAAAAACTTGAAGGAGAAGGAGGATGTGTTGGTTGGGGACCACAAGATTTGGAAGTGACAGGGGAGCAGAGATGAAACCTTAGAGTAGAAGACACATAGACAGAGATCCTCAGGGGAGAGAATGGGCTATAGGGTGAAAGAAGGACACATCAGAGGCCTGGGGGAAGGGAGAGCACACTCCCTAGCCAGGATCAACTGCATGGGCAACAGCTGTGATTTATTGACAGCTGCTTTTTGCTCCAAGGAGCCTTGATTAGGCAACATACTTATCATAGTCCAGGGTCACAGGAGGGCTGAATATGCATCAATTTGTTCCTGCCTTCAATGACCTTCCCTCTGGGGATTCTACCTGACCTGGGCCTGGTTGGTACCTGGTGGCAGAAGAGGAAACCAAAGACAAAGCCAGGAAGAGTAAAGCATCAAGGGAAAAAGGGGCAGGCTGAAATTGTGGCTGGTGGTTACCTTTTGGTCTGCCAAAAGACTTGGATCTAAAGCAGAAATATCACTGACCCTGATAACTAGGGCAAAAGAGACATTAGACAGCACATGGCAAGCTGTCCTGCTGGCCCCCTGGGGTCTGGCCAGGTGCTGACTCTCCAGGGGTGGGCAAGATGATGATTTTCAGACCTCTCAGTTCCAGGTTATTTCTAACTCTTGACCCCAGGAAACTGGACAGGCTTGGCCAGCTCTTGTCCTGGGCCTTCTCTCAGCTTTGGTGTCTTTATCCATGCTGACTATGGTCGTGGGAGCCTGGTGATAACAGACTGGAGTAGGCCACAGGCAGCAGGCTTTATTCAATGGCAAATGTTGGATTTGTGTGTCCTGCGTCCAGCTAGGACTCCATCAATATGCCTCCTGGAGACCCCACTAGTATGTCATACCGCCTCCTTCTCAGCCTCAGTTCAGGCCAGACAAACAAGGCAGGGTGTCCATGCACCACTAGCCCCATGTTCCTGGAGATCCCATGAGAACTAAAGACCAGGAAGCCTGCTCTAGCTTCTGCCAGAAGGCCAGCCATTAGCCCCTGGCCTACCAGGAGCTCAGACTCACCTGCCCAGCATGGACCTTTGAACCACTCAAATTGTGGCTGCATATGTATTCTCTCAATTTGTTTGAATGCTACAAGCTGTCTTCTTTAGCCTAGTAGCTGTTCCAGCTACAAGTCCTTACTCCAGAGGTGGGCAGTCACCAGACAACACTGGCAATTTCAGGACTGCTTTCAGCCAGGAACTCCAGCCTTTGCCACTTCCTAGCTGGAAACTTCACATAATTCTGTGATGCTGGTCCTTTCAACCAGTCCCCCACTCCACCAAGGGAAAGGCACTATGTCAGACAGAAAGGAACAGGTCCCTTATGATTTTACTTCCACGTTCTCTCGGAACAGAGAGCAAGTCCTCTAGAAGCAAAATGACTAACAGCAAATTCTGAAGCTCAGGCAACACAATGATGATGACCGGATCATGAGGGCAGTAGAGGGGAAATGACATGTGGAAAGGGCATCAGCTCCATAGTGAAGGTTAAAAGCCAGACCACAGGTGCCAAGTATGCAGTGCAGCATACAGGTTTTGGATTGTAAGGGAGAAACTCTGAAATTTTTCAGAGGTTTTTAATGTATCGCTGACAGGCTTCACTTGGTCAAAGGGACACACAGCAGCAGGGTTTGGTCTATAAACCCTAGTTGAGCATTGCAGTTACTCCAGATTTCTAAACGTTCTGGAATGTGTTTTGGATTTGATGGGATTTTTTAAAATTCATTCACAGAAATGGCTGGCAAAGAACACTTGAGGAATCCCAGAGTCATTTTGAAATGCCTAGCAGGGTCTATGGCCATGCCACCCTGAACAAGCCTGATCCTGTCTGATCTCGGAAGCTAAGCAGGGTCAGGCCTGGTTAGTACTTGAATAGGAGACCACCTAGGAAGACCAGGTGCTGTAGGCATAAAAAAATAAAAAATAAGTGATTGTAAGTTGACAAGGTCCTTGCAATCTGTGGGGTCAACCAAGGGTTGTCTCGCCTAAAAGAGGGAAGGAGGGAAGTGGGGAAGGAGGGAGTGAGAGGGAGGGAGGGAGAGAGAGAAAGAGAGGGTGAGAGAGAGAGAAAGAGAGGAAGGAAGGAGGAAGGGAGAGAGAGAAAGAGGAAGGAAGGAAGGAAGGAAGAAAGGAAAAGAAAAAAGGAAGGAGGGGAGGGAGAAAGGTAGGGAGGGAAGGAGGAAGGAAAGAAAGAAGGAAAGAATGCCTGGCAGGACAGATGGGTGTTTCTTGAGGTGTGTCAAAACCGTTAATTTACTGAGTTGAAAATGAGATGCACTCACAAAGGACATCTTCTACTTTTATTGATAAATTTGCTTCTGGAGAGCTGGAAGAGGGATAGTGTGGTCCCTTCAGGATAGAATTGAAAGAAATATGGATATGACAAGAAGGTTGTGAAATGGAATCCACTCTATTTCTCAATATTTTGCAAGAAGTTATACTTTGTGGAAAAATAAACAGTCTCATTGAGTGCAAATAGGATTGGTGTACACTCTGTCTCCTTGGTCTTGGGTTAAAATGGGGATCCAAGGACACTGGAACATCACAATTTTTTGTTGTTAATTTTTGCCCTGTGGAGGTGTTTGCATGAAACTCAGTTGGGATTTCTCCCAGGAAGCACTCTGGAATTCATACAGAACCACACAAGATGCTTTGAACTGGATGCCAAAAGCCTTCCTATACTGGTCATTGTGCAACGTCTGTTCAAATATGGGAGTTGGGGATAGGCCAAAGGGGCCTTTGAGGATCCACTGAATGGTGATTGGTGCTACAGAGACTGCCCACCCTTTGCTTACATATGTAGAATCCCAAGAATGGCCATTTGGAATGCATGTCATCTCAGACACCCATTTCCCACAAGCATCAGAAATTCATAAGTCCATTAGGCAAGAAAGGTAAAAAAGAAGCACTGAGTCACCTTGGAGCAAAGGAAAGATTATTCACTATCTAGAAAATTATCTGACAGAAGCCAGAGCCATCCCCCTCCTCAGCCACCAAGGCTCCAGACTAAGCTTTGTTCTCGGGTAAACAGAGCATCCACTGGCCCCAGAGACTGGGCAGGGATCCCCACTCTAGAAAACAGGAAGCCCTAGTCCTGAGGTGGATTCTGCCCTATCCTTTGCAGGCTAGCAAGCAGGAGCTCCAACTGGTTAGACGTGGAAGGCATTGCACACCCTGCTGGCCACGTGGATGCAGCGCATGAAGCTTCAACTTTATGATTTGGGGCTGGTGTTGGGGGAGCAGTCCCTTCCTAAGGGTTCCTTTGATGACATTTCCACTACTTTTTTTAAAAAAAATTATATTCTTGATTTAGGCAGAGACAGTATCCAAGGAGATTTTAGTTTTGTCAGGTGCATGATGCACTGATCTGGCAGTGACACACCTTCCAAATTATTGGCCACCCAGAGTCTAGTATCATCTGTCACTCAGCAAACTATCACAATATTACTGACAGAATTGTTCTCACTTTTTTCACTTATACTTCAGAGCCGTGCCCAACAAAGTATCTCCACATGTCTGCAGGGAAATAGAGATGAAACAATCACACACTCATCTAGACGATGATCCACGCAAATGACACTTGATGTGCACATGCTGAATTACACTCACACTTAACACACACAATACCTTTACCTACTAAAAAACACATGAAAATACACCCCGACACTCATAGAAATGTTCACACAGACACACACAGGCAGATGTTCATGCATTAACAATGCCAGCACACACACATTCACTTATTCCTCACACAAACATGCACCTATGCAACAGGAGTTACAGCCCAGAAACTCCTCTGACTCAGTGTCCAGACGTTTAGGGACGTGGTTCAGCTATACAACATCCACAAATGAGGTGGGCCATGACAGATCCTAACTGACACAGACACAGAAAAACCCCGAAAGTCAAGCAAGCATCCCAGCCAGGCCCTTGAGCCACCTAATACCTTTTTTCCTTCATCATCCATTCCCGGATATTGCTGCTCAGTCTCCTTAGTCCTCTGGCTGGCCTTGCCTCAGGAGGAATAGGCATATGCCTGGCAGCCTAACTGGTGGTGGGGACATGAAGTCACACTTTCTGAGCCAGAGGACAGGTTTCAAGACAAATCACTGACCCACATGCTCCTGAAATGCTGTTCCCGGCTGCCCTGGCCTGGCCAGCAGTGAGCTTGACAGGAGTGAAGGTTCCAGGAGCTAGGGTGCTTGGGATCCAGAACCCTGCTGTGGAGGAAAAGAGTATCCAGGAAGTGGCTGGGGGAGGGTTGAATGGGTCAGAAGTGGGTGGAATAGATGCAATGAAAACCCGGGTGGGAAATGGGAGATTTGATGAAATGGGAGAGAGGGAGTGGAAAGGGAGAAAGAATGGGTGGCAATGGTATAAAAAAAACTGGAGGAGAAGGGAGATGGGCTGTTTGGAACCTATAGGAGTTGGAAGACACAGAGGAGTAGTGGTTGAAGCTTAGAGTAGAAGGCACATGGACAGGGGATGTCAGGGGAGAGAATAGGCTACAGAGAGATGGGAGGATACATTGGAAGCCTGGGGGAAGGGAGAGCTCACTCTTTGGCCAGAGTCAGCTGCATGGGCAACAGTTGTGATTTAATGACAGCTAGTCCTCCCTTGGGTAATTCACCTGTGCCAGTCAAGGATCTCAGCAGAGCTGCATTTACATCAATTTGCTCCTGCCCTCACAGAGCTCCCCTCTGAGGCTTCTGCCTGTCCTGGGCCTGGCGGGTTATGGGTGGCAGAAGGGGTAACTGAGAACAGAGCAAGAAAGAGTAAAAGCTCCATGGGAAAAAGGGATAGGCTGGTGGTCACTTCTTGTTCAGCCAACAGATTTTGATCTGAAGCAGCAATATCGCTGACCCTGACAGGGCAAAAGAGACATTGGATCCCACTTAGAAATGTGGTATGCTACAAAACACAAAACACCCACAGATAAATAAGCCAGTTAGGTGGGCCATGTCTGACCTGAGTGATGCAGACACATAAAAAACACCCAGTCAAGCAAGCACCCCAACTAGGGCATGGGGCCATTTGATCTTTTTTTTTTGCCCTGCAGGACTAGGCCTTGCTGCCCAGATGCCTCAGCCCTCTGGCTGGCCTTGCCTCAGGAGGAATGGCTGTATGTGTGACAGCCTGAATTGGGGAGGTATTGCAGGATTGCTCTTCCTAAGCCACAGGCCAGGCTTAAAAACAAATTACAAACCCACACAATCCAAGAACACTGTCCCCAGCTGTCCTTGCCTGGCCAGGAAGGAGGTTGACAGGAGCTGAGTTCCCAGGAGCTGGGGTGCTTGGTTGGGACCCAGAGCCCTACTGTGGAGGAAAAGATTCTTTAGAAATAGAATGGTTTACAGGGAAAATGGGCTGGAATTAGGTAAATGAGCTGTGGTGAGGACCAGAGATAGAGGGACAGGGGCAATGAAAATGGGAGATAGAAAAGAGGGAGGGAGAAAGAATTTTCTGCAGGGGTATAAGGAAACCTGGAGGAGGAGAAGGATGAACTGATCAGAGGAAGCAGGAGCTGGAAGAGACAGGAGAATCGAGGTGAAAGCTTAGAGTAGAAGGCAAAAGGAAAGGGGACATCAGGGAAAAAAAAAATAGGCCTTCAAATGATAGAAGACCGAGGAGGTCTGGGAAAGGGGAGAGCTCTCTGAGTGGCCAGCATCAACTGCATGAAAAACAGCTGTGATTAACTGACAGCTAGTTCTCCCTCAAAGGAGTCTTGATTGGGTAACTCATCTGTGCCAGGCAAGGGGCATGGAGGGGTTGAATTTGCCTCAACTTACCCCTGTCCTCCCAGAACTATCCTCTGGAGCTTCCACTAGTCCTGGGCCTGACTGGTTCTATTGGAAGAAGAGGAAACAGAGAATAGAGCCAGGGAGGGTGAAAGCTTCAGGGAAAAGGGGGTGGACTGGAAGAGTGGCTGGTGATCACTCCTTGGTCAGTCAACAGACTTGGGTCTAAAGCAGGAATTTCAGTGACATGGACAGTCAGGGCAGGGTAGAAAATAGGACCCCACAAGGCCAGCTGCCCTGAAGGTCCCCTGGGGTCTGGCCAGGTGCTGATACTCCAGGAGAGGGCAGGGTGGTGGCTTTGAGACCTCCCAATTCATGGCTTGTTTCATATCTGCCCTTGAGCAACCTGGACAGAACCCAGCTAGCTGTTGTCCTGGACCCTATTCCAGACTGCCTTTCCTCAACACTGTTGGTATTGATAACAGCTTGTGGGGGGCCACAGGCAGAGGGCTTCTTTCAACAACAAATGTTAGATTTTTGTGTCCCATATCTGGAATGATTTCTCAGGATTCCAGTGTCCAGCTGTGACTCCATCAATAGCAGCCTTCTCCTAGGGACCCTACTAGTGTGTCATATCATCTCTTCTCCAGTATCAGTTCAGGCCAGAACAGATGAGCAGGGTAATCTGGCTTTACTCATTCTAGGGTACCTGGAAACCTCATGTGAAACAAGGCTCAGGAGGCCTACTCTGGCTTATGCCAAAAGTAAGGCCATTAGAAACTGGCCTACTGGGAGCCCAATATCACCTGCCACATATTGTCCACTCAAGTCGTGGATGTGACAGCATTCTCTGAATTTCATGGAGGCTGCTGGCTACCCACTTCAGCTCACTGTCTGGTCCAGCAACCAGTCCTTAGTTGGGAGATTGATGATCACCAGACAGCACTGGTGATTTCAGGGCTGCATCAAGATAGGAACTCCAGCTTTTGCCACTTCCTAGCTAGAAACACTGGCCCTTTCAATCAAGCATCCACTCCACCGAGGTAAGAACAATATGTCAAACTGAACTAAACAGGACATATTGTTACACAGCAATGTGTTTTTGGAAGAGAGAGCAAGAGTCCCAGAAACAAAACGAGCAACAACAAATTCAGAGGCTCAGACAATACTTTGGTGGTGACCAGAGCGTGAAGGCAGTAGAGGAAATGACATGTGGAAAGGGTGTTAGCACTAGGGTGATGATTCAAACCTGGGCAGCAGGTGCTGAGCATGCCATGGAGTATATAGTGTTGGATGATTAGGTAGCACACCTAACATTTCTCTGAGGTTATTAGGCAGTGCATCCTCTGATAGCTCTCACTTGGTAAGAAGAAAACACAGCAGCAAGCTTTGATTTGTCAAACACGAGTCAGGCATTTGAGTTACTACAGATTCTGAGACAAACTGCAACATTTTTTTGGACTCGATGAGACAGTTTTTAATCCATTCACAGAGATGGTTAGCATTCGAACATTTACATCATTCCAGAGTCACACCGAAATGACTGGCAGAATGACTGCATCACTGTTTCATGAGAATACGTCAAACATATTCATGCTCTGGGTTGAAAACCTGATGCATTCATAAAGGGAATGTTCCACTCTTATAGATAAGTCAGCTTCTTAAGAGCTGGAAAAGCAAGAGTGTGATGTGGGATTGGGTTGAACAAAATATGGAAATGACAAGAAATCTGTGAATCAGCACTCATTCTCAATTTTCCAAATTTTTTCAAAGAATTACACTTTGTAGAAAAATAAACAGTACAGTTGGGTGGGGTGCATGCTGTTTCTCTTCAGGCTCAAATGGTGCTCCACAGGTGTAAGGTTAACTCAGAAAATAGCCCCACTACTTACTCAAATAACTGATACCTGCATGGCCAGCAGCCAAGGAAGGCAGTAACCAAAGATATTTCAGCAATTTCTACTCCCAAAATTGATTTCTACTGTTCACATGGATGTTATCTGCTCCTGTAACCAAGCAGCACATCTTGTTTCCATATGCCTGAGAAGGCTTCTTCTCCCCCAGTGATATAACTCCTCCCTCTGCTTGTGTGCATAAAAAAGCAAACAGACTCTGCTTGCTCTTGGTCAGCAGCTTTCTTCCTGCAGCTCCAAGCAGCTGCTGCTGAAGCTTCCTGTCTTTTAAGTAATAAATAATATTTCTCATCCCTCTAGTCATTCTGATGGTTCTTCCAGAATATACAAACCTAGGTGCAAGTTAGAGGCACCTAGTTGGCAGGGTATTCCACAAAGTAACCCAGTTGAGTCAACCTCAAATGAGGGGAGCAAGCAAGCCTGGTAAAGATCTGTTGGATGGAATCCCAGGATGGGTCTCTGGGTCCATTTGTTTCAGGTGGTAAGGCTTTTGGATTCTTGGATTCATGAAAATGGGGGGTTGCCCCCAACACACCTTTGGACCTCTTACAGAGTGTTTTCTGAAAATAGAAGAATTGTGTTCTTTCAAACAAAGGAGCTGCAGTCTGTAACAGCCACAGATGGCTGGCCCCTCTTGCTGGTGATGAGTGAGGCTACTGCTAAATGGTTGCAGACTGAAGAAAGGGTGAAAAAGTGGAAGAGGGACTAAGGCTAGAAAGAGACCTTCAAGCCACACAGGCCTATAGCAAGAATGTTCTGGGACAACAGTTAGAAAAGAACAACTGGACAACTGGAGGACAGCATGCTGCCATGCAAAACTTTGGGGGCAGAAGCTAATGAGAGCTCCCAAATGGACAGTAATTGCACAGTCTTACTGGAACCCCAGTAATTGGAACTCCACAGCAGAAAGTGAATTTGAGTGAGGTGAAGAAATAGAGGTGTCCCACCCAGAGGAAATCACATATGTGACTCTGGCCTGCCAGGTAATTGTTTAAAACCTAGAGACTCAACAAGAATGACCTGAGGGGCAAGATTCAAAAACCTACCTAATCACCTTACAAATCTACATACCTCTGCTTGGCCACATAGATTGGTGCCAGAAAAGATCAGAATCCATCATGGGTTGACCTGGATGGCCTTGATAACCACCCAGTGTTCTTTGTGCCAGCGCATACATTAGGCAATTCAGTATACAGAAAATGCGTTGCTGCTGAATTAGCTCACTGCAGGCTGCTGCATGGCTTGGCCAAAAGAAGGTGATTTGCCGATGGTCCACCCATGCTAAATGTCTATGTCAGAACTACAGGTGTTTTTTAGGGAGATAGGAATGTGGCATTCTTTTTACATTGAACCATTTGAGGGCCTTGATGCAGTGCCATTTATAACAGGCATGGGGGACCACATTACCCAGCTGGCCCTGCTGCCTATTATGGTACTTTGGTGCCCATCCTGTTCACCCTAGTGGGGAGAACAATTCAGGTGGCCACACAGTCATTGCCCATTTGAGAGAAATTTAACTGGCCAGACAGAAACAATGGGTGTGACAGGTCTAGGGTAAAGAGGTCAATTCTCGGTGGAAAGGAAGGATGGTCCAGTAAAGGTGACCAGAAGGCAACTATGGATGGATTGGATACGGACCAGGGTCAACCCAAAAAAGATTGATAAGTAATCCAAAGCAGTACTGGTCACCCCGTGGCAGCAGCTTAGACCAGGGCAGAAATTCCAACCCCTTCTTGACAGATGGGTAGCTGTTTGCATCCTGAAATGGACTCAAATGGAGGATACTCTAGACCGTCAGCTCCTTGCCTGAGTGAATTTTGTGGGACCAGGACACATCCAAAATATTCACCGAGAGACAGTCAAGATCAATTTGCCTTTACCTGGGGACAACAGTACATCTTCACTGTCCTACCAATAGGGTAGGAGCCCTATAGGCTCACTGTTAGCCCTGGTTTTGTGGCTAAGAATTTGACTGGCTAGAATAAACTCTCCATTATACAATTGTACTATTATATTGATGACGTCATGCTAACCTGTGCCTCTCTTTCAGACTTACAGCAAGTCATACCCTGCCCGCGCCTTTTTCCAGCATCTGTAAAACAATCAAGGGCAAATAAAATACTTCTAGAAGTTACAAAATATACTCATAAATTTGCTATCTAAGTGATATTAATTGTTTATTTTCTAACTACCACTAGAAATTGAAGTTTCAAGAGTTAATGATTCGTATTACAATTGAAAGGGAAATGTCTGTGTTTAGTAGCAGAAGTTATAAATTATAGAGATTTATTTCAAAGGAGATTAAAGGAAAGTAGTTTGTCTTAAAGTTGCTTATTTCTAAATGAATAACAAGTGGCAAACTGAAGGGATGAAAAAGTTGCAGGTCTATGAAGAAAAATCTTGAAATAGAAAACTTTTATAGATTGGAAATAAATTTAAATGTCAAAAGCAGGCTAATACAAAATTGGAATTGTGTTTTCTCCCCCTGCTAAATAAGACAGAGTTTCTGGGATCTTGGTCTGCTCCTGATAGTATGGGGAAGATTTCTGCCTGAATAAAACAAATATTCTATGTTTTATCAAAATAATTTCTCATGTTTTATATTGTCTTAATCAGACCCTTGGCTATTTAAGAAAATCATAACTCCACAATAGTAAGAACTAAGTTTTGCTAATAATTATGCAGAACTGTAGTTTCTCTTTTCTTTCCTACTCACCCTCTGGAATATAAACATTTTTAATGAGTACGTATTCTTACTCTTATGGCAATGAGTTATTTGCATAAGTTCAATGAGAATCTGTTCTCTTTATAATAGTACATAATTGGAAACTAGTTTGGATTACCAAGCCTTTGATTGGAAAGTCATATTTGAGAGGAATGCACAGACTCAAATATGCCTAAACAACTTTAAAGAATTAAGATTAACTTTCAGAAGCCAAAAAAAAGCTTTTGGAATTAATGGCCTGGCACCTTGCTCTCATGCTTCCCAACAGTCTTACCATGTGTGTAAAAATTGTCACTTCTTGGCAGGTGCAGGAACTTCAAAATATCTTGGAGACCTAAAGAAAAGCAGAACTCACCTGAAACCTACAGCTACTGCAGACATCCTCTGAAGGCAAGTCCTTGCCTTGAGTTTTCTAGCATTGAAATGCCTGTAAGTTCAATCTGAAGATTACTTGTAAAAGTCCTGCAAAGCAGAATTAAAAGTGCCTAAATATTCTTGTTGGGCTTATGCAAATGACTAAGCCAAGTTTATTGAAATGAGTTAGTTCACAAATGAATGAGCCTTAATTAGGCTATCTTTAGTAAAAATAGAGGTTGTTGGAAAATAAAGAAAAAAACATGTTTTAATAAAAATTAAAATATACTCGTGTAAATATTAGATTCTTATTCTATTCATTGTCTTTTATGTTTTAATATATTTTCAACTTAGAAATTGGACTGGGTCTTGAATTCTTTTAGTTTCCTCTGACATCTGTCTATGGCTCTTTGAACATGTTTGTGATTTGTAATTTTTCTTTCATCTTTCAATTAGGAATTCCTGAAAACCATAACTGCTTTTTTTAAGCCATGAAAGCTAAAGATAGATGACTTGGTATAAAATTCGAGAGACTGCCATAACAGCTCACGTTTGAATAATCTCAATGACTGTTGCTGTGCAGGCCATCAAAGGGTTTACTCTGGCATCTGAGGACATCATTAGGGACATTTCAAGTTTCAGATGCTTCAGCCTTATATTTAGAAGTCTTTACTGACAGTCTTATAAACTGAGAAGTTAATTTATATTTTACTCTGATTATTAACCTTTTTTTTCTCTCATTTTCATAGACATAGGAGTCATGTATATTATGGCTAATATAACCTGTTAAACCTACAGTTACACCTCTGGAAAGCTGAGACTCAAATAAATAGAATCATGAAGAAGCTTACTTTGTATTCATGGTAAACCAAATACTAAAAATATGTTTGATTGAATGTCAGACAGTTTTATTCCTCTAACCCTAGAACTCCATCCCTTTATAGCTGACAGCTTTTGGATCAGTCATGACCTCTTTTTTTTTTTTTTTTTACAGCTCAGGAATATTTAAAAGACTGGGCTAAGTTGTAACAGAAATTGTATCCTCACATGTTGCAGCACTTGGAACAAACCCCTTAATCACTTGGTGGCTCTCCTTGGGCTCTTGAGGCCATTACCTGGTAACAGGACTGATTGGCTTATGTGTACTGTTAGGGTTAAGATATAGTCGTTATTGTATTTAATATATGAGTGCAATATACAAATTCTCTAACCACCCAAGGACTCCCTGTCCAGAAGAACTGAAATAAAGAATGTGAGGTGGAAGAGCTTGTCATGGTAGAGTATAGAGTTAGCTCAGAACATGGTCCCTTTACATACTCAGTAGACTGATAGCTTCCCAGCCAGCCAACAAGGAAGGCAATACACAAAGAGCTTTCAGCAGTGCCTACTCCCAAGGACAATTATACTGCTCCCATGGATGTTATCTGTTCCTGTACCAAGCAACATATCTTGCTTCCATCCATATGAGAAGGCTACTACTGCTTTGATGAGGTAACCCCTCCCGCTACTTGTGTGCATAAAAGTAAACTCTGCTTGCTCTTGGTCAACAGCTTTCTCCCTAAAATTTCAACCAGCTGCTGCTGAAGCTTCCTTACCTTCTGAGTAATAAATAGCATTTCACACCATTGCTCTGGTCCATATGGTGGTTCTTCTGGAATGTCCAAACCAAGGTGTAAGTTCCAGGCCTGGGGCTCCTGCATAACAACAGTACATGGGCATGTCCCATGTTTTTGACAGTCATTTCTGCCCTGTTGAGGTGTTTGCCTTTGTTTGAAACTGTTGGAATTTTTCCTAAGTCCCAAGTCCCAAGTCTCAAGTCTCAAGTCTCAAGTCTCAACCCAAAATGTATACAAAACCACACAGGATGCTATGAATTGCATGCTGAAAACCATTCTATATAGATCACCAAGCAAGCTCTTTTCAAATTTTAGGATAGAAGGAGGGTAGCAAAGGGTAAAAGGGGCCTAAGTAGATCTATTAAGGTTTGACGGGTGCAATAATAAGTTTCAGCAAACTGCTGACATAGCTTCCAATCTAAGACTGGCCACTTGAACAGAATGTCATCTCAGACACCCATTTTTCCATGAGCACCAGAAATTCATGAATCCATGGAGCAAAAAGTGACAAATGAAGTGCGAGGTCACATTGAAGCAAATGGAAGGTTTGCTACTCACTATTTAGAAAATAATCTGACAGATGCTACATCCAGGTCCCATCCTCAGCTATTAGGTCCCCCAAAAAGGCTTTGGCCTCAAAAAGAAGGGGTCTTATTAATCCCAGAGGCTGGGTGGGACTCCCTGTTCTGGATAATGCTTTAGTCCTGAGGTAATTTCTGCCCTGACCTGTTCAGGCCAGCATGTAGGATATCCAACGTGCTAACCTGGAAGGCTGTGCACCCCCTCTGGCTGTGAGGATACAGCACAGGAACCTCCACCTTCTTGATTTGGGGCTGGGGTGGGAAAAAGTGGTTCTTTCGGGCAGAGTCCCTTGAGTCCATTTCTTGAAACTTTTGTACATTTATATTCTTGATTTAGGCAGAGATCATATTTAAGATGATATGAGTTTTGAGTACATAATGTACTGATCCAACAGTTACAAACCTTCCAAAGTGCTCACCACTCTGAATCCAGTGATCATCTGTCACCCAACAAATTATCACAATATTACTGACAGGATTTCCTTCACTTTTTTCATTTGTCACTCACACCCATGCCCAATTACATACTTCCACATCTCTGGGAAAAAGAGATGAAACACTAACACTCATCTAGACATTGATACATGCAGAAGACATTTTCTGTACACATGCTGATTTGCAGTCATACAATAAAACCCCCATATCAAGAACACCATAGAAAACACCCAGACACTCACTGAAATGGTCACACAGACACAGAGGAACAGACATTAATACACTGACACATGTCTGGATGGGCATGTCCCCCTAACCCCCTGAACGGCCTTGTCTAAGATTTAAAAGGTATATATTTGGCAGCCTGAATGGGGGTGGAGGCATGAGTTCTCATTTCCTGAGCCACAGGCCAGGCTTTAAAACAAGCACCAACCCAAACACCCTAAGAACACTCTCTCTGCCTGAGTGGGCAGTGGGCTTGACAGAAGCCAAGATCTAGGGAGCTGGGGTGTTTGATTAGGACACAACCCTGCAATGGATGAAAAGAATCTTTAGGAATAGGATGGGCTGGAATTGAATTTATCAGCTGGAGTGGGGATGAGAGGTGGAATATCGGGGGTGATAAAAATGGCAGAAAGGAAAAAGAGCAAGAGTAAAAATTGGGTGCAGGGGTATAAGGATACCTGGAGAAGTAGATTTATGAGCCTCTTGGGCCAGCAGGAGGTGGAAGAAACAGGGGATTGGAGGTGAAAGCTTAGAGTAGAAGGCAAATGAAAAGAGGGCCTCAGGGGAGAGAATGGGATTTCAGGGTAATGGGAAGAGATAATGGAGGCCTGATAAGGGGAGAGATTACTGACAGGCCAGCATTAACTTCATAGAAACCAGCTGAGATTAATTGACAGCCAGTCTGACCTCAACAAAGCTTGTATTGGGCAAATTACCTGTGTCAATCAAAAGGTTCAGAGAGGCTGAATCCATGTAAAAATGCAGCTGCCTTCATAGAGCTCCTCTCTGGAGCTGCCACATGCTCTTGGCCTGGTTGGTTTCAGTAGCAGAAGAGGAAATCTAGGAAGAACCAGGGAGTGTGAAAGCTCCAAGGGGGAAGGTGGTGAGCTGAAAGAGTGGCTGGTGGTCACTTGTTTGTCAGCCAACAGACAAAAACCTAAGCAGAAATATCAGTGACCTGGATGTCAGGGCACAGGGGGACATGAAACCCCAATGGCCAGCTGTACTGCAGGCCCCCCTGGGTCTGCTCATCTGCTGATTTTTCAAGAGGGGGCAGGGTAATAATACAAAAGATCCCTATTTTTGGCCATTTCCAGGCTTGGCCCCAAGGGAGCTGGACTGAACAGAGACAGCTGCTGTCTTGGGCCTTCTTTGAGAATGCCTCTCTTCAACACTGCTGGCTTTGGTCGTGGGAGTATCATGATAACAGCCTGCAGAGGGCCACAAGAAGAGAGCTTTATTCAACAGCAAATACTGAATTTTTGTGCCGTCTACTGGGAATGATTTCTCAGGATTCCAGCTGGGACTCCATTAATATCAGATACCTCCTGGAGACCCCAATAATGTGTTGCTCTATCTTTTCCCCAGCCTCAGTTCAGCCCAGAATAAATGAGTAGGGTAGTCTTGCTCCCAGGGTTTGTGGAGACTCCATGAGAACCAAGGCTCAGGAAGTCTGCTCTGGCCTCTACCAGAGGGCTTGCCCTTAGCTGACAGCCAAGCCTCACTTGAAACACATTGACCTCTTCAATTACCCAAATTCCAGCTGTATCTGCATTTTTTCAATTTGCCTTAATGCCACAAGCTGCACTCTTAAGCCCTGTGGCTGGTCCACCCAGAAATGGGAGATTGCAGAAGAGAACTGACAATTTAAAACTGCTTTCAGTCAGGAACACTAGCCTCTGTCACTTCCTAGCTGGAAACCTCACCTAATTCATGTATAACACTGGCACTTTCAACCAGTCCTTCACCCCACTGAGATAAGGTCAATATGTCAGACTGAAAGAATAGGGCCCTTATGATTTTAATCCCACATGATTGTGGAACAGGGAGCAAGACCCCCAGAAGCAAAATGGGCAACAACAAATTCAGAGGCTCAGACAACACCTTGGTAGTAGCCAGAGCATAGATGCAGTAGAAAAGGAACAACATATGAAAAGGGTGTCAGCTCTACAGTGACGTTTCAAACTCATGCAGAGGGAGCTGAGTGTGCCATTGAGTATATGGTTTTGGATTACATGTTAGTGAAATTTTTTGAGATTATTAAGTAACACATCTCTGATAGGTCTCATTGGTTAAAACAACAACAACAACAACAACAACAACAACAACAACAACAACAACATAGTAGTAGGCTTTGGTCTGTCAAACCCATCTAGTGTTTGTGTTACTACATATTCCTAGACAAACTAATATATATTTTTGAATTAAATAGGACTGTTTATAATCCACTCAGAGAGATGGCTTGTAAAGATCATTTGAGTCATCTCAGAGTCACTTTGAAGTGACATACAAAACAGGTGCATCACTGTTTTATGAGAATGTGTTAAACATGTCATCCTCTGAGTTGGAAACCGGATGCACTCATAAAGCACATGTTTCACTCTTATTGATAAATCAGCTTCTCGAGAGTGGGAGGAGCAATAGTGAGATTTATTTGGTATCAGGTAAAGGGAAATACAGAAATGACAAGAAGTCTGTGAAAAAGTATCCATTCTTCATTTCTCCATATTGTCAAGGAGTTACACTTTGTAAAAAAAATAAACAAATTTTTGAAGTACAAATGGGATTGGGGTTCACCCTGTCTTTCTGATCTCAGGTTTCAATGGGGCTCCACAAGACTCAGGCATATCCCAACTTTTTAATAGGAATTGCTATCCTGTTGAAGTCTTTGACTCTGTCTGAAACTCTATTAAAATTTTTCCACAGAAGTTCTTGACTAAGTGATGTCAGAAACATGGTGGAGTGAGAGACATTCAGGATATCTCCCCTTGAAACAACAATAAGCCGAACATCTAAAACTCAACAAAAAACACCCAAACTGCACACTAGCACATATGAGCTTGGGATCTATGCATAAGAGCTACCACAGGACAGAATCCCAGGAGTTGGGTGGTAGACTGAGAGAAACAAAGAAGCTGCCCTTGCAGCCAGAGCTCCCTGTAGGAGGAGGAGAAAGGGAGGTGAGGTAAGTTCACTGAACAGCTCTACTTGGGAGAGATGTGAGCTCCACGTGGCCAATGGCAGTGCCTAGGTATCAGAGCAGAAAGCAGAGAAGTGAGGACAGCAGAGAAGTGAGGGATGGCAGAGAAACAACAGTTAATTATTACCAGCCATGGCTGCAAAATGCAGAGCTGAGCCGCAGCTCCCATTTCCCAACCCAGACAGTTCCTCCACCCATATCTTCCAAGAGCAAACACTGTGGAGCCTCAGAGAAATCTGAGCCAAAGCTACCAACACAGTAGCTAATACTAACAGAGACTGAGAATGAGAGTAGTGAGTGTGAATGGATATCTATAAGGGAAAAAAAAGGCATTATTAAGACTTTACATAAATCAGGAATTCAAGAGTCTTATACACCACCTACTGGAAACCAAAAGAAAAACTCCTTCTTTGCAATAGGCTAGAGAGACCTTTATATAATAAATCTTATTTCTGGGTGGGGGGGGGGAGCAGAATACACTTCCATTAATGCCCAGCCAGAGAAATAGTCCATTAAACATCATGAACCACCAAGGCGACAAAGCAGCTCAGAAAGAGAAAAATCTCCAGAAAATAAGCTTACAGACATAGAAATATGTGACTTAAATGACAGAGAATTCAAGATGCTACTTCTGAAAAAACTCAATGACATCTGAAACAATTCATATCAACAATTTCAGGAATTGAAAAAACAACTAGATGAGCAGAATGAGTTCTTTAGCAAAGAGATTGAAACTCTCAAAAGGAATCAAATAGAATTTATGGAGATGAAGAACACACTGCAAGAGTTCAAAAATGAAATAGCAAGCTTGGGAAGTAGAGTCGACCAAATGGAGG
This sequence comes from Macroglossus sobrinus, assembly GCA_004027375.1. Lineage (NCBI taxonomy): Eukaryota > Metazoa > Chordata > Mammalia > Chiroptera > Pteropodidae > Macroglossus > Macroglossus sobrinus. Next base: position 6,260 of record PVKZ01005584.1, on the reverse strand, counting down.
AAAGGATCAGTGATATCAAAGACAGAAATCTAGAAATAGATCAGAAAGAAGAAGAGAGAAAGTGAAGAATGAAAAATAACAAAAGAGAAATCCAAGAAGTAGCTGATACCATCAGGAGAAGAAACATAAGAATAATGGGTATTCTCAAAGGGAAGGAAAAAGAACAGGGACTGGAAAGCAGTTTTGGAAAAATAGTTGACGAGAATTTTCCAAATCTAAGAAATGAGGTAGAGCTTGGAATTCAAGAAATCAACAGAACACCCAATTATCTCAACCAAAAAAGGTCTTCTAAAATTATCAAAAATCAATGACAAAAAATAAAAAAGAAACAAATGATAATGATACCACATCTCAAAACTTTTGGGACAAGGCAAAAGCAGTAATAAGAGGAAAGTTCATATCATTATAGGCCTATCTCAAAAAAACAAGAACAAGCCCAAATAAACAACCTAATACTTTGTCTTAAAAAACTAGAAAAGGAAGAATAAATGAAGCCTCAAGTCAGCATTAATAATTAAATTAGAGTAGAAATAAATAAAATTAACAAAAAACAGTAGAAAAAATAAATGCAACAAAGAGCTGGTTCTTTGAGAAGATTAATATAATTGACAAATCCCTGGCTAGACTCACTAAAAAGAAAAGAGAAAGGATACAAATAAACATAATCAGAGATGAAAAAGCGGAAATTACAACAGACACTGCAGAAATACAAAGGATTATACAAGAATATTATGAAAAAGTATATAACACCAAATTTAATAACCTGGAAGAAATGGCTCAGTATTTAGAAGAATACAACCTTCATAGACTGAATCAAGAAGAACTGGAAAATCTAAATAGACCGATCAGCAGTATGTAAATTGAAACAATCATCAAGAACCTACCCAAGAGTACAAGTCCAAAACTAGATGGCTTCACCAGTGAGTTCTCCCAAACATTTAAGGATTTAATACCTATTCTCTTTAAGCTCTTCCAAAAATTCAAAGAGGAGGCAATACTTCCCAACTCATTTTATGAGGCCAATCTTACCCTGATACCAAAACCTGGTAAAGATAACACACACAAAAAGAAAACTACAGACCAATATCTCTCATGAACACAGGTGCAAAAATCCTAAAGATACTAACAATCCGAATATAGCAACATATTAAGGTGATTATACACCACAAACAAGGGGGCTTCATCTCAGGGCACAGGAATGGTACAACACATGCATATCAATTACTGTAATACACCACATGAACAAATTTTAAAAAATTATATGATTATATCAATAAATGCAGAAAAAGCCTTTGACAAGATACAGCATTCATTTATAATCAAAACACTTAACGAAATTGGTATAGAAGGAAAGTAACTTAACATAAAAAGGCCATGTATGACAAACTCTCAGCCAATATTATATTCAATGGTGAAAAACTAAAATCCTTCTAAGATCAGGAACAAAGCAAGGCTGTCCACTATCACCACTGTTATTCAATATAACATTGGAGGTCCTAGCGAGTGCAGTCATGCAAGAGAAGGATATAAAAGGCATCCAAATAGGAAATGAAGAAGTCAAACTGTCACTATTTGTGGATGACATGATTCTCTATATAGAAAACCCTAAAGACTTCACAAGAACACTACTAGAAACAATAAGCAAACACAGTAAAGTCTCTAGATACAAAATCAATGTTCAAAACTCCATAGTGTTTCTATACTTTAAGAATAAATTGTCATAAAAAGAAGTGAAAAAATAATTCATTTTGCAATTGTATTTTTGATACAATAAAATTTTTGATACAATAAAATATCTAGGAATAAATATGATGAAACATGTGAAGGAACTATATAATGAAAACTATAAGACCTTATTAAAAGAAATTGAAGAAGATACAAGGAAATGGAAAGATATTCCATGTTCTTGGATAGGAAAATACAACATAGCTAAAATAAATTTATTACCTAAACATTTAATTTTATAGATATAATGCAATCTTCATCAAAATTCCATTGGCATTTTTTAAAAAAATAGACAAAAAGTCATCAGATTTGTATGGAAACACCAAAAATCCCCAAATTGCCAAAGTCATCCCTGAGAAAAAAGAACGAGGCTGCAGGCCCGAATTCAGATTATACTACAAAGTGACAATAATCAAAACAGCATGATATTGGCAGAAACATGTACACATAGACCAGTGGAACAGAATCAAGAGTCCATGTATATGGCAAAGAATTTCTGATAAAAGAGCCAAAAACATACAGTGGAGAAAGGAAAGCTTTTCAATAAATGGTGCTGGGAAAACTGGAAAGCACCTACAAAAAAAATAAAACTGTACTGTTGTCTAACACCATCAAAATTAACTCAAAATGAATTAAGGAGCTGAATATAAGACCTGAAATAATAAAATGCATAGAAGAAAACAAAGTAACTCATGGACCTTGGACTTAAAGAGGATTTTATAAATTTGACCTCAAATGCAAGGGAAGGAAAAGCAAAGATAAATAAATGGGATTACATAAAACTAAAAAGCTTCTGTACAGCAAAGGGAACTGTCAACAAGATATAGAGACAACCATCAGAATAGGAGAATATATTTGCAAACAACATTTCTGATAAGGGCCTAATATCCAAAATATACACAGAACTCATACAACTCAATAACAACAAAATTCAAATGATCCAATAAAAAAATGGGCAGAGGACCTGAAAAGACACTTCTCCAGAGATCACATACAAATGGCCAACAAATATATGAAAAGATGCTCATTATCATTTGCTGTTAGGGAAATGCAAGTCAAAACCACATTGAGATACCATCTCACATCTTTTAGAATACCTGTTATCAACAGGACAAATAATGACAAATGTTGGAGAGGATGTGGATAAAAAGGAACCCTTACACACTGCTGGTGGGATTGCAAATTGGTACAGCCACTATGGGAAACAGTAATGGAGTTTCCTCAAAAAACTATGAATTGATCTTCTATATGGTCTGGCAATCCCTGTAGTGGATATTTACCCCAAAGACTTGAAAACCCATATCTGAAATGATATTTGCACACCAATGTTAATAGCAGCCTAATTCTTGGTGGCCAGCACATGAAAGAAACCAAAGTATCCTATGATAGATGTCTGGATAAAGAAGCTGTGGTACATATATACCATGAAACATTACTCAGCCATGAGAAGAGATGAAATACTACCATTTGCGACAACATGGATGGACCTCAAGATAATTATGCTGAGATAAGCCAGACATAAAAAGTTGAAAAACATGTGAAATCACTTATGTGTCTGATATAAACCTAAAAGAAAAAATGAAGTGGACAAACAGAGACACATGGACATGGACAATAAACTAGTGGTTAGACTTTGGTAAGATGGTAGGGGGGAGGGGGAAAGAGGGAGGTAGATGGGTTAAAATAGATCTAATATGTGGTGCAGAAAGGAATCTAACTATGGGAGAGGAACACACAATGCAATATATATATGCCTTACTGTTAAATTGTACACCAGAAACTTACTGGATTTTGTTAAATAATGTTACCAAATAAATCAATCAATAAGTAAATAAACACACTCCCTTTCACATACACAAAAAAATAAATAAACAAAATAGACAAAAAATTTGAGTAGATGTTTCTCCAAAGAAAGCATAGAATTGAATAAGAATCACATGAACACATTATCAACATTGTTATATCTGAGACTTTTAGTCAAGGAAGATAAATCAGCTCTAGGGAAGTGCTGTCCAAAATTGTCCCTCTAGTCAATCATGAGGTATTTGACCATTAAAACTTTGTTCAGAGAGGAGATCTCATAGAAAATGGTCTAAGCCACATAAAATAATATCTTTTTCCTTGAGCAGTTAGAAGGACTTGACACTTAATTTCTGTACCCTTCTTTTCCTTATTTGAAACAGTTTTACTGATGTGTACTTGAAATAGAATAAATTGTATATCCTTAATGTACCCTACTTTTGTAAGCTTTGACACTTGCATATGTATATATATGTATATGTATATGTATATGTATATGTATATATATATATGTGTGTGTGTGTGTGTGTGTGTGTGTGTGTATATATATATATATATATATACCTTTGAAACCATCATCATTATCAGTATAATGGACATATCTTAATACTCATTTCCCAAGTTTTCCTTATGCCTTGGAAGTCTCACTCTATTGTCCTTCTTCCTTGCCTCCCATTCCCAGAAAACATATGTCTAATTCCTGTTACTATGAATTAAATTTTATTTTCTAGGATTTTGATAGACATGAAATCATACAAATAGAAAAATTTTCTCATTTACCTGTCTTCTTTCACTAAGTAGAAATGTTTTTGAGATGTATTTGTTTTGGTATGAATAAGTCTCTTTTTTATTACTTGTCAATGTAGTATTTTATTTTATGAGTATACCAGAAGCTGTTTACCCATTCTCCACTATGGAATGTAGGTTATTTCTCATTTTGGGATCTTGTGAATAATTTCATGTGAGGAACTAGCCCCTCCAGCTGTGCATCTGTATGCCCTTAGCCTGTCTTGCATCACCCATGTCCACTTCTGTGCTGCAGTGTGGAAACCCTGGAATGACAGGGTACCCAGTCAACAGTCAAGTCATCCACAGCTACTTTTAGGCCCAGGTCTGTCTCCTGTCAGTGGTTTGCACCTTTATGCTCTCCAGGAGCTACTGCTTCTAGCGATGCAACTGCATGCACCTAGCCCAAATCACTTCACTTACCTTCAGTGCCATGCAGAAGACCCATGAGAAGACTGTGTAGTCACAAGATTGTATACTGACCACCAGAGCCTTCAAAGCCTGCAGTTAGCCCCATCCTGCTGGCTCTGCCATCCATAGCTATGTGTGTGCCTGCAACTGCTTACTACTACTACCTGGGTCTCTGCTTTCTACTGCTACCTGGGCCCCTGCTGCAGGGTCTCTCAGCTGAGTGTGTGCATTCCCTGGCTATAACCGGTACTGCTGCTTGACCTGGTTCCTAACTACTATACAAGTAGCTTGAGTTCAGTCCAAGGAAAGAATAAAGGTACTAATCTCTTCTCATGTCCTTTGTTCCCCCCATTAAAAACATTTGAACTTCCATTGGAGGAATAAGAATCCCATTGTAAAGGTATTTTCCACTTAGGAGAGAAACTTATTGAGTCCATATGTGTTTGTAGAAAGTATTGACTGCCGCATCCTCTTTCTACCCTACTGCGTGACAAGGTCCAGAGATGGGGACAGAAGCTTCAAGGAATGCATCGTCAAGAACGAGGACGTGGCATGTGTTTAGGGATAATTGGTTTCTTAGAAACAATTCTATTAATAGGGGGAATTTGAGTAGCACAAATTCTAGTAAGTGTAAACGCTGTACAAGTGGATTTCAAAATTGGCTCTGAGGAAAACATAATAAATTCTCCACGTATGGAATCAGCTCCAATCACCCTGACTGTCCAAAATAAATCCTTTATTTGAACAATTATTAAGAGAAATTCCTTCTGACGCGCCTCTTAAAGATGTTATGAATAAATTACAACAAGCTGAATTACTAGAACCAGCTTATACTCCCGTTCCCATGCAGTTAGTAGAAAGAATAAGAAATTTAACAAAGGATAAGAAATTTACTCACAAGCCTGTGCCTACTATGGAAGGGCCTCCTTTTGTGGCCTACTGGATAAATAGAAAACTAGTAGTTTAAGTTTTATAGAAAGGCTGGCTAGGTCAGGACCTCCTTGGTGCTTAAAAAACAAAGGAACAAAAACTTAGCTTACAAAAGCAGCTTTGTAAAACTGATTTTTATAAATATTTTCCTCAATAGTGCACCAAGGAAGCTTTTGAACAGCTATGAGAAAGGTTCAGCTTGAACTTTAGATAATAGCATAAATAAAGTAGCAATTAAAAGATTTCTTCAGGCAGAGAGAAGAACAATGTCTGCCCACGAGTCAATATTTGCTGTTATGAATACCTCTATCACCTTTACTTAAGTCAAATGTATCTTACATAATAGATATAAGAATTAAAAGTTTAGATTGTTCCATCAGGTAGTTCTGTTCTAATAATTGAAAAAAAAGTACTAGTTAATCATGAATATTAATAATAATATACTCTATAAGATTTTCTGCTTCGCTTAACCACAGAAATTTAACTCCCTGCTATTTTAATCACAAAGTATAATCAAATGCCAAAATAGAAAGTATAAAAGTTGTACTCAAATCACAATAAAACAGAACAGTGTCACACCACCTCTGAGTTGAGTAGTCGACTGTCTC
>PVKZ01005583.1:0-50724 GCA_004027375.1 Macroglossus sobrinus | reverse complement strand
CCTCCAGCCCCGCCTCTGCTTCCCCAGCACGCTCACACCTGTGCCTCTGTCTTCCTCACCCGCTTGGCCTCTCGCACCTTCATTCAGCTGCTTTTGGGACAGAAAGGAGAGGACTCAGGGTCTCCTGGCTCCCCTGCTTCTTGAGATGGGACCTCTGTCCCACTGGCCTCCTCAGTGCTGTCCAGGAGGTGGTGCCATCCAGTCTCCCGGGACTGCGTCCTTGTGCTCCCCACTGCAGCGCGGGCGGGGGACGCGTGCTCCCTCTGCATCACTGCATGCGGCTTGTTGTGACTTGAAGCCCCTCTGATGGGGGCAGGCGTGGGAGCAGGAGGACAGATGGATGGTCCCGCTGGCCTTTTCACGCCGCGTTGAGCGCCCTGCCAGGTGACGGTGGACAGCCTTCCTGCCCCAGCCCTCTGTGCAAGCCCCACGGGGGGGGGGTGTGGTGCCGTCCTCAGCCCCACTGTGTCTCCCCTGAGGCCCCTGCAGCATCCGTTCTGTAGATCGCAGTCTACACCTGCGAAACACACCCGCCTGGCCTGGGACCCAAAGGAGATTGTGGTGCACAACCCCGGGGGCGGCCGTGACAAGGGACCACATTCCAGGCAGATTATACATCTTCTCAACGATTCTGGGGACCACAGTCCAAGATCAAAGAGACCTCTGGAGGGGCTCCAGGGGAGGGTCCTTCCTGCCTCTTCCGGCTTCTGGGGGCTCCAGGGGCTCCTGGGTCCTTCATACCCTGCATCCGTCTTCACAAGGGCTTCTCTGTGTCTGTGTGTATTTCTCGTTTTCTGCCTCATATAAGGACACTCGGCATTGGACTGAGGGCCACCCTCACCCAGCATGACCTCACCTCAAGGTCCTTACCCACCTTAGTCACCTCTGCCAAGAGCCTTATGTCAAATGAAGTCGTGTTCGTTCTGGGGGTGATGACCTGGGCAGGTGTACCATTGTTTATCTTCGAGGCTGTATTTTTGCTGTACCTTTTCTATGTTTAGGTATGTTTAGACGCGCAAATACTTACTACTGTTACGGCTGGTCACAGTACTTAGTGCGGTGACAGGCCATGCAGGCCGGGAGCCCCGGGCACCGGGCAATCCATGCAGCCGAGGTATGTGGCGGGCTAGACCATCCAGGTGAGCGTGTGTACTCTGTGTGTGTGTGCACTGTGTACGTGCACTCTGTGTGTACGTGCACTCTGTGTGCATGTGCACTGTGTGCATGCTCTCTGTGTGCGTATGCATGTGTGTGTGTGCTCTCTGCATGTGTGTGCACTGTGTGTGTGCACTGTGTGTGTGTGCTCTCTGCGTGCATGTGCACTCTGCGTGCATGTGCACTCTGCGTGCATGTGCACTGTGTATGTGTACTCTGTGTGCATGTGCGCTGTGTGTGCGTGTGCTCTGCGTGCGTGTGCACTGTGTGTGCCCTCTGCGTGTGTGTGCACTGTGTGCGTGCACTCTGCGTGTGTGTGCACTCTGCGTGCGTGTGCACTGTGTGCATGCTCTCTGTGTGCGTATGCGTGTGTGTGTGCTCTGCATGTGTGTGCAATGTGTGTGTGCACTGTGTGTATGCACTGTGTGCGTGCTCTCTGCGTGTGTGTGCACTCTGTGTGCATGTGTGTGTGTACTCTCTGCGTGTGTGTATACTGTGTGTGCGTGTGCTCTGCATGTGTGTGCACTGTGTGTGTTCTCTGTGTGTGTGCGCACTGTGTGCGTGCACTCTGCGTGCGTGTGCACTGTGTGTGCGTGTGCACTGTGCGTGCGTGTGCACTCTGCGTGCATGTGCACTGTGTGTGCGTGCACTCTGCGTGCGTGTGCACTGTGTGTGCACTGTGCGTGCGTGCTCTCTGCCTGGCCCTGAGCATCCTCCATCCTTTGTGGGGGGAGGGTGGCGGAGGGGAGGACAAGGGGCCAGGCTCCTAAGACCTCCTGAGGAGGACAGCGCTTGGGTGAGACCCCTCTGGCTGGTTTACAGGAGCCTGGATGTGGCCGACCCCTGTGGCTCCCCACAGCCCCCTGCCAGTGTGTGGGGGGGTGCTCTACGCCTCTCCTACAGATGAGGACATTGGGGCTGGGATAACCGTGGAGGCTCCCGGCCCAGGACGAGGGAGACCAGCTGGGGTGCCGTGAGGGGCAGCAGGTCACAGGGGACATGAGAAGAAGCAGGAGGGACCCGGTCTCCCTCTCAGAAGCTCCTCCTCCTGTCACCTCCCCCAGCTCTGTTCCCATTGCAGGGCTGGTGGCCCCCGGGTCGTCCTTGCCCTTCCTGGCCTCTGCCCTGCCACCCAGGCCCCCTTCAGGGCCCACAGCGACGCTGAGCCAGGGCTGGCACGGGGCCCAGCCTTTATAGGGAAGAGATCCTGGCCGCCCTCAGCGCCAGGCAGCTCGGTCTCACCACCATCCCCCCACGCCCAGAAGAAGCCAACTGCGCGTGTAAAAGCATAAACCAGTGACTGGCAGCGAGAGCTGGCTGGAGATAAGGCAGGCCTTCGGGACCAGATAAGCCGACGACAGCGTCTGGCCCCTACATTCTGGCCCCTAAGTTCGGTCTAGCACCAGGCCCGGGGTGGGGCCGATGCCGGGCTGGGCTTGTGAAAGATAGGAGGGCAGAGGGGGGCTCTCTGGACTGGCCCCTCCCCCGGGTGGAGGGTCAGGGTGGGGCCGACAGCAGGAGGGCTCCGGATGGGGGTGGGGAGAGGCCACCTGAAAGTGGGTGACCTTGTGGTGACTTCTCCAGGCTGAGGGCTCAGACCCCAGGATGCACTGCGTTTCGGGGGTTTTGTTTGGTTTCTGGTTTGGGCTGCCAGTGAAGGAATTCCTCACATCTGGGTCCTGCAGCTCCAACGAGAGTCTCTGCCGTCACTCTGAGGCAGTGTCCCCCACGGGTGACGCCTCCCGCAACTCGAAGCTGGCCCCTCCCACCTCCAAGTCCTGGGGAAAGAGAGTGAGTCCCCCCCATTATGTTTCCACAAAAGCACCCCCGGAAAGGGCACCCCGTGCTCAGGCGGGGGACACGGAGGGGCCCGCCGACACACACATCCATGTGGGTGGTCCCCATGGGAAAATCGGGGCACAGGGGAGGGGCGACACTCCTCCATGCTGGTCAGGCCGACCTTGGCCGAAGCTGGGGCGAGGGTCGCCCACAGCGGTCAGGGGTGTGGGCGTGGCCGGGGTGCCGTCCGGCGTGGCTGTCTCCCAGGACCTCGGCCTTGGCTTGGAGATGGCTGTGGGTCAGCACTTGCCGGGCCGCCCCGCGGAAGGGTCCGGTTCTGCCCGAGCCGGGTTCACCACCCACAGCTTGCCATGTCTCACTGCCTGGGCGATGGTTCCCAAACTAGTGTGCCTGGGAACCCCGAGGCTCCCATTACGCAGCTGACTTCATCCCTCGCGGTTTGATTAAGTGCGGGTGAGGTGACATCTGTGGCTGGCAGCACCCTGGGGTGCCCTTGAACCACCTGTGAGTGGCTCTGCCCCAACCATTTCTCTCTCTCTCTCTCTCTCTCTCTCTCTCTCTCTCTCTATATATATATATATATATATATATATATATATATATATATATATATAATTTATTTATTTATTTAGTTTTTGCAAAGGGGACGTGGACCAGGTGAGAGGAACTGAAATGATGAGGGAGGCAGCAGCGTCCCGCTAGGCCCTCGTGTGACAAGTCCGTCCACGGCAGCCAGGACGTCGGCCACGACCCCCACGGCGGCCACGGCCTGGGCCCCTGGCGCGCGGGACGGAGGCTGAGTCCTTCTCCCGACATCCCGTGACGCGGGAGTTGACTGCCCTCGTTTTGAAGAGAGGAGATTGGGCCAGAGGGGAAGCGTGGCTTGCCCGAGGACCCCGCCCCATGAGAGGGACATCCAGATTGTCCCAAGGCCCCGCGCGTTTGGGATCTGCTCAGGCGCTGACCCCGCACGTCCCAACCACCAGCCCAAACCTCTAAAGGACAGAGAGGGGGCCGCCCACCCCCTTACCTGGTTCACACAGGCCCCTTGAGATCACCTGGGCACGGTTCTCAAGGGCTCCCCTAGAGGCGGCCGAGGGAACAGCAGGGCGGGGAGGCTCGGCTTTCCCCAGGGGCCCCACGGAGGTGGACAGCTGTCATATTGTGATTTATGGAGAGGTGATACATTTCCCTACGCTGTCTCATCACCGTGGCCTTATCACGGCGATCACTTCTGCAGGTACACAAGTGTATGGCTATGACATACACCTGAAACTAATCTAATACTGTATGATGTCTGTATTTTAATTACAATCTTTTTAAAAAAAGAAAGAAAATACATTTTTTTTAAAAGACTGGACATAAGCGAAGAGGTTAAAAGTGGTTAATTCCGGCTAGGGATGTACATGCTACTTTTTATTTGGTTCTTTTCCGAAGTAGTCAGTATTTAATAAAATACGTTGTGATCACTCCGCACCCTCTTTCTCTGTCACCAGAGGTGCACAGGCAGCACGTGTGGTGGCCCAGGTCCCAGCTCCCTGGATATGAGACTGGCAGGTTAATTATTAGCCAGATCATCCTCCGGGAAGCCAGCCAAGGCAAGGAATTTCCTTATGGTTTGGCCCAGGAATGCGTCCCCTCTGTGACTCAGCAGGGGCTTCCGGGCACCCCGGCACTGGCCAGGGGCTTGCCCGGCAGGACATTGTCCCTAACAGCCACCCAGGAGCTCACGCTCTACTGTCACGGCCGCGTTGGGAGGCTGGCCTGACTCTGATCGGCTCTGCACGGCCACCTTGGCGTTCTCGTGGTTCTCGCCACCTGGCTGGGGGACGCAGGGGGTGTGCTGGTGGCCGGGACCCAAGCAGGATGGCATAGCACGTGTCTCCTTTTGTTTTCCCAGAGTGCATCTGAATAACTGGTTTGCTGTCCAATCAGTGGGAGCCACAGGCAATATTAAAATTTCTATTAAAGAAAAAAGGGAAATAAAACGGGTGACGTTAATGTTAATGATATAGTCTACTTAATCCTCTAGACGCAACATGTTAAGATTGCGACATATAATCAATATTCAATATTCAATATTCAATATTCATTTTCACACGAAGTCCTTAAGCTCTGGGCTGTATCTGACACTCACCGCACACTCCAGTGTGGACTCACCACGGTTCCATGCTCCACATGGATGAGAGGCCACCCTCATGGACCCCCCAGGACCAGGCTGTCCTGGCCTAAGCGGTCCCTAACACCTTTCAGGAAAAGCAGTGGAAAGTGGGGATGGCAGGGGAGAGCTCTCGGCCACCTCCTCGGGCTCTGTCCTCGGTTAGGAGGCAAGAGCGTGTCTGATCGGGCAGGTCGGAAACCAGTGCGAGGTGAAACCTGGCAGGTGCACCCCGTGACATGAAGGATCTTAAAAATGGCGCTCGCGAACAGAGCTGGCGTTTAGCGTTAGCGCTGTGCTGTGCTGAACTCTTAGTTTCGTAAACGTTTACAGGGTTATGTAAGATGCTGGTATCCGGGGTAAACAGAGCAAAGGGCCTATGGGAACTCTCCGTACCGTCTTAGCCACTTTTTAGCAACTCTTAAAATTATTCCAAAACAAAGAGTTTATGTTAAGAAATAGCACTGTGTTAAGAGCGATGAACTAAATAAAATCTATGACAAAATCTCATTCGCATCCATTAAAAATACCCAGGTTGCCTCCTGCTGTTGGCTCAGGTGGACGAAGAGGGGGCAGGTTCACGCCCCTTCTGGAACCCAGACAAAATGTAGAGACCACAGTTCTCAAGACACTGATCATCAGGTGATAGAGGACAGTGAATCCCAGAGACGGTGAGCTCTGTGACTTCCCTGGCGTGCAGCCTTGAGAGCTTCCCAGACTCGGTGGAGAACAGGGTCTCCCCGAGCTGGGACGAAGCTCGGAGTTCTAGTAGAAGGAATCCGCAGAGGGCCCCCTGTATTCTGCCAAGAACTCACTGCGGTGTGTGTGTGTGTGTGTCTGTGTGTGTGTGTGTGTGTGTGTGTGTGTGTGTGTGTGTGTGTGAAGAAATTCCCCAGGGCCCAGGAAAGAACCACCCAAAAGGATGCGTGAAAAACAATGCCTTTTGTCCCCAGACTGGGAAACCTCATCATAATTTAGAAGGTCTGAGGTTGAGTGTTTAGAAAGACCAGGCTTCCTCAGGGAGTCACATTAGTCCTAGATTAAAAATATCGCTTTGGTCCCGTCTAAAAATATTTAAAACAAGACCCAAAACGATCAAACTTAACTAAACACAAGTGACTTAACTAGATCCCCAAACTCAAAGAATATTTATAGAAATAAAAAAAAATGTTCAGCATCTAGCAACATAGAAGTCACAATGCCAGTCCGACCCCAACTTGCCAGCCGTGCAAAGAAGGACAGTGTGACACATAACGAGAAGAAGAACTCAACAAAATGAAACTGACCCAGAATGTCGCAGGTGTTAGAATCAGCAGATAAGGTCACGAAAATAGTTACATGACCATGTTCCACACGTTTGAAACGCTCTAGGAAAGATGAAACATGTCACGTAGAGACCCAGAAGACAGAGAAATGACTGTGTTGGTTATCAATTGCCGTGTAACAAGTTAACCCAAACTTTAGTAGTGGCTTAAATGTTTGCTATTATGGTTTTTTATGGGGCAAGAATCTGGATATGGCTTAGCGGGGACATCTGACTCAGGGTCACTGACCAGGATGCAGTCAGGGTGTCTGCTGGGGCTGCAGCCATCTCAGGGCTGCCTGGGGAATGTGGGTTCCAAGTGCCCCCACGTAGCCGTTGGCAGCCCTCAGGTCTGAGACATCATCAGTTCCTTGGCTTCTTGGTGAAGGGTGCCCCCATGGAGCAGCTCACAATATGGCTCATAATATGTTTTCCCCGAGAGAGAGAGGGAGAGTGCAGGAAAGAGCAAACAAGACAGAAGTTACCGTCTTTTTGAAACCGAATCTTGAAAGTGACTGCTCATCACTTTGCCATGTTTTATTCACTAGAAGAAGACACGAGTCAAAGAGAAGGACTTACACAGGGGTGCGAATACCCAGAGGCGGGGTCGTTGAGGGTCATTCTGGGGGCTGGCTCCCCCAAACACCCAAGTCAAACGTGCAGAGATGAAAATGACGGCGTCTGAGATGAGTAATGCACTTGGATGAATTGAACAGATTAGACACTGCAGAAGAAAAGATTCGTGAACTTGAAGACATAGCAATAGACTCTATCCAAAATGAAAGAGAATCAAAGGAGTAAAAGAGAACCGAGAACCAGGGAGCCATGGGATGAGTCCCCATAAACAAGGAAAGAAGGGAAGTAATGGGAAAAAATTTTAAAAAGTGATGACCAAAAGGTTTCCTAAATTGATAAAAAAATATATGAACACATAGATCCAAGAAGCTTGATGAACCCACGTGTATGAGACATAAAAAGAATGATACCAAAGCACATCATAACAACATTCTCAAAACTAGTGATATACTTTTAAAATCGACGAAGAAAAAAAGATATGCACAGAGAACCAGAGACAAAAATGACAGATTTCTTCTCAGGAATAATTTGCGTGAGAGGACAGTGCAGCAGCCTCTTTAAAGCACAGAAAGAAAAAAAAACTGTCAACCTGGAGTTCTCTTCCAAGTGAAAATATTTTTCAGAAATAAAGGTGAAATAAAGACTTTCTCAGGTACATAAAAGCTGACAGAATTCATTCCCAGCAGACCCACCCTCCAATAAATGTTAAAAAAAGATTTTTGGGGACAGAAAGAAAGTGATGCCTGATAGATTTCTGAATCTACCTTGAAGGAATGATGAGCATCAGAAATTATAACTGTGTGAGAAATGTATGACTTGTTTCTTAGTATTTAAATGCCTTTAAAATATAATTAAATAAGCAAAAATAATAATAATGGAATGTGGGGTTATAACATACGTATTATCGGATATATGAAAACAGGAGCATAAAGGGGAGAATTAAAATAGAAATATACTATTAGAAGATTCTTATCCTAATGAAGTCATATAACATCGTTTGAAAGTAGATGGTGATAAGTTTCAGATATATACAATAAGATATAAATCATCCACCCAAATAACAAAACAAGGAGTTATAGCTCATAAGATGACAAAGTAGATAGAAACAAATCATAAAAAGTTCTCAATTAATAAAAAAATATATATATAGCAGAAGATGAAAAAGGGAATAAAGAACAAATGAGACCAACAGAAAACAATAGCAAGGTGGCAGATGTCAGCCTCACCCTGCCCGTGAGCACATTAAATGTAAATGGTCTAAAGACCCCAGTTCAATGGCAGAGGGTGTCGGCATGAGTAAGAAACGCAAACCCAGCCGCGTGCTGCGTACGAGAAACTCACTTTAAACGTAAGGGCATAGAGAGGTTAAAAGTAAATGAATGGAGAAAGATATACCACACACTAATTGTAACAAAGCCAAACTGGCTACCTTGGCATCAGAACAGACAGATACACGAGACTGGCACAATATTATCAACCAACTTGATGTACTGTACATTTGTACGATGTTCCACTCAACACAAACAAACAGACAGACAGACAGAATATGCATCATTTTGATCTGGGCAGGTACAGGGAGATGTTCACGAGACACCCCCATCGGAAGGCACGCTTCATGGGGCAGGGACCGGGGCTGTGTTATTCGCCAGCAGAGCTTCACGTCTGTCACTGACGCAGAGGAAGATTCATTTCGAGACACTGGCTCGTGCCGTGCGGGGGCTGGCCCCCCGGAATCTGCGAGGCAAGCCAGCCAGCTGGAGATCCGGGTGGGGGCTGGGGGTGGCTTCCTGCTTCTCCAGCACACGTCAGGCTGTGCCCCCGAGGCCGCCAGCCCACAGAGTGAGGCTCGCTCTCATGCTTCAGGGTCATCTCCTTTACTTAAGGTCAGCGGATTGCAGCTGTCAGCCTCACCTGCAGCCTCACCTTCACGGCAACACCTGGACCGCACCATTGGGCACGGAAGCCTGGCTGAGCTGACACGCGAAGTGAGCCATCTCGATAAGTGAGCTTTGTTTGTGGGTGGGGGGTGGCGAGGGTGGAGGAAGCCATCCAGTGTCCTGCTCTGACGGATAGACCCCGTGAGGCCCCTGTGGGCCCCCCTCCCTCACCCAGGGGGCAGACTGAGAACCTGGGGTCTGCGACCCTTGACATTATATACAAAACACAACGCCTCTACACCAGCCCACCTCCCTATGTTGAGTAGAGGTGTTGTAGCTTTCATTGGATTGTCAAAAAGACCCACGATTCTAGAAAGGGGAGGACCTCGGCCTGCGGGAGTGGGACCTTCTGAACCAGGCCAGAAGCCCCCGGTTGGGGTGGTTGTCACAAGCTCCAGCTCTAAGACTGACCCGTGCGTCTCTGAAATGACTGTGCCATCTTGGGAGAATTGCTCTGCAATTTTCAAAAAATTTCAATCTGCACCCCGTTGGGGGTCCGAGCACCCCTGGCTGCCAGCCCAATGAGGAAGGACAGATCCCCAAGCTGCAAAAACAGTTCCCGGGTGGCTCTTCTCGCTGGAGGTGACAGAGGGGACAGCTGGGAATCTGACCTCCAATTGCTGTCTGGCTCTGAGGAGGGTTGTCCGGCCGAGAGGCGGGCAGCCTTCTAGACCCCCGAAGATGGGGTGCGCCCCTCTGCTCCAGGCTGTCTTCTTGGGGGACTGGCCCAGAGGCTGCCTGGCTGCCTTGACCAGGTTGCAGCTCCTGTCACTTGCTGATTGTCACATTCCTGCTCCCAGAGGCGCTGACTCAGCGCACACAGAGCCCCACTTCAGAAGGTCAAGGAGAGGCTATTGAACTGCCCCAGAGTCCTGGCCTCCCTCCCAAGGCCGATGACCCAGCCCGTCTGCACGTGCGTGGGGCAGGGAGCCTGCCCTGCCCGTGGGAGGGGTGGCCCAGCCCCGGGACCTCCCTGGCCCCGGCCCAGCGTCCTCCTTGGCTGCAGAGGCTGGGGGACGCCTGAGGGGCCATCCCCATGCGCAGGAGGGTCTCTGTGCCTGCACGGCTGTGCCGGGGAGTCTCTGCTGCCTCTCCCACCTTGGAGCCAGCCCGCTCTGCCCCAGGAGGCTGGCTCGTCACCAGCTTCCCGGCCCCTGGGTTCCAGTCAGTGGAAGGAGCTAGCACCAGATCAGAGCGTGGAAGGGGAGAGGGGCTGGTGGCCTTCCTGCCGGGCCCTGGGGACACGGCTCCCGTTGGCACCAGGCCACAGCCCCTCTCGCTGGGTTCCGCGATGGCGCCTCCTGGCGGGGACTCAGGAATTTTATCATCCTTCTCCTTCCATCCGCCTCAGGGTGGGCCGTCTGCCCCTCTAGGCCCCCGATGGACACCCATGTCCCGGGGACTAGTGATGACGACAGTACCGGTCACGACCCACGCCTCACAGCGGGGCACTGACCCTGCACCGGGGACCCTCAGTTAACCCTCTGGCCAGTGTGCGAGTGGGCTCCCCATGAGCCCCGCTTCATAAATGCGCAGCCGAGGCTGGGGGAGCGAGCAGCGGGCTCAGCATCCAAGCCAAGGACCAGGAAGGAGGGAGCCGGGGGTCGTCTCCAGAACGTGGGTGTGGGGTCACACCCCATCTTGCATGAAAGGTCATGGAACTCCCGCAGGGGTCTTGTTGGGGTTCCCAGGCCCGGGGCCGGCACCGCTGGGGAAGGTGACAGTGCCAACGTCGTCCCTGTCCTCGTCAGTGGATCCCGGGGTGCAGGCCTTGACGCTGCCCCTGGCCAGGCCCCGGTCAGCTCACACAGCCACACCCTGCAGGGCTGAGCGCCACTTGCCAGCCGTGGCGGGGTTGTCACTGGTGGAGGCTTGACCCCGGTGGCCCAAGCATTGCCTGACAAGTTACCGCAGTGTTCACGTGAGGGCTTGGGGTTACTTTCTGTTTCTGTTCTATTCCCACAGAGGGCCAGAGAGGAAGTCAGTGACCCTGGGGTAGCAGCGTGACCCCAGGGAACAAACCGACCGGGTCAGCGCTCAGAACCCATGACACAGCTGTTCTTGGATGCACGAAGGCCACCGTTTATGGCTGAGGATCTGGGTTGGTTGCCCAAAGCACGGTGTGCCCAAGATAAAGGCAGGGACACCGTGACCCACATCGAGTCATTGACCTCGGTGGGTGGCCTCGCCCTCACTGGTGGGAGTGGCTCCCCGTGCCTGCCTGGAGTGGGGCCTGCAGCAAGACGGCCACACGTGCTGGCTGGCGGTTCGCGGCCGTACCAGGCAGGACCCTCACCTGAGCCGCTATCCTAGCATGTGGTTACTTCCGGCGTGTCATCGGCTTGACTTCTGGGGAAGCCAGCGACACTCGGTGACCAAAGAGCCAGCACTATTCGACAGGGCAGGCCCGCTCCGCACCCCGGGGTCCAGGCAGGGGTGCCGGACTGCAAGGCGAGGTGCGGGGGGTGGGGGGCAACCACTCTGGCCTTCGCCATTGGGGTTTCAACCAACGGGAAAGGCACCGGTTCCCGTCTCAGTGAGGCCACCCTCAATAATCTCGGAGGGGACCCGAAGACCTCAGAGCCTCAGTGTGTATCAGAGGCGGGTGATGACAGTTTCATGGCACCTAAGAAGATTCCGGCAGGTTCCGTGGGGTGACGCACCCGCACGGAGCCCGAGCCTGGCGCACAGTGGGGGCCATGTGTCTGTTATCCGCGCGGTCGTCATTTCGCTAATTCGCACGCAGTCTTCAGGAAGTCAGGGGAACACAAAGCCCTCAGCCCCGAGGGGCCCTCCCTCTCATTAGTCTGCGTAATGAGCTGGAACCGCTTATCCTGGGCAATTAGGCACGCGCCCTCCTGGGGACCCCGGCTGGCGGAGGGGGGCTGCCGGGGCTGGGGAGGTAGGGACGACACAGGTGCAGGGAAAGGGGGGGCTTCGCAGTCCCCTCGGAGCCAGGCCAGGCCTGGCCAGTGCCAGTCGGGGTGAGTGGAGCTGAGCACCGGTGCTGGGGTCACCCTGCCCGAGCTCGCCCCCAGATCTGCGGCGAGTCCCACTCGCCCAAGGGACGTTCTGTTTGGGGGAGAGGGCTTAGGGACCGCAGTCTGGGTGCAAGGACACCGAGGCAGGGAAATCGTCACAAAGGGAGATGAGCTCCTTTTACTCAGATCGTGTTTGTTCGGGGCTGCTGGTGGGGACGAGGGTGCAGGGCGGAGGCCGCCGTGGCTGGCGGGGACCCGCGTAAGCTGCCAGGCCACCTTCTGTGGACGCGGCGCACACGCTCTGCAGAAGTGCGCATGCCCAGGGCCAGAACGCGGTACACGCTCTGCAGAAGTGCGCATGCCCGGGGCCGGGACGTGGTACACGCTCTGCAGAAGTGCGCATGCCTGGGCCGGGACGCTGCACACGCGCTCTGCAGAAGTGCGCATGCCCGGGCCAGGATGCGGCACACACGCTCTGCAGAAGTGCGCATGCCCGGGGCCGGGACGTGGTACACGTTCTGCAGAAGTGCGCATGCCGGGCCAGGATGCGGCACACACGCTCTGCAGAAGTGCGAATGCCTGGGCGGGGACACAGCACACACGGCCTGCAGAAGTGCGCATGCGGCCTGGACGCCGGCACACATGCTCTGCAGAAGTGCGCATGCCCGGGGCCAGCTGGGCCGTGGTGCCCGTTTGCACCTGAAGTTTTAGGAGCATCATCGCTGCGATCGTCGCCGGAAGTTGCCGGAAGCTTCGAAGCTGGACCCGTGGCCTGCATCCTTGCACTTTGCATTTTCACGGGCGGAGCTGGGAGGGAGGCCAGGCTGTTTGACCCCTAACCTTTCCTCCTGATTCCCAAATAGTAGAGAGACCCTGGAATCTCTGCACGGGGCACCCTAGGGCACAATCTGTGTGTGGCGGGGGGCAAGGAGAGGACGGGTCTTGCATAGCAAGCCCCCCAAGCCCCATTCCTATTACACGGAAGTTTACTTGGGGCTGGAGGCTGATGGAGGGCCACGGTAACCCCCAAACACCGCACCCCTGGCTTGTCTGAGAGCCCCCAGTGGCAGGGTGCGGCCGCTGGCACTGACCCCGCATCTCTGCACCAAACACTGACACCTCCAATGCTCTTAAGGGCCAAGTGTGCAGCTGACCCCAACACCTCGGTTTGAAGGTTCTGCCTTGGCTCTGTGTCCAGCAGGCCCCTGGCAGGCCGACCACAGGGCACGGCCACAGCGGGCGGGCCCCCTTTGGGGACCCTTCTGGGGAGGCTGGATGCAGGGCTCTGAGGCCCATAACATTGGCTCTGCGAGCACGGGCCTGCCAGTTCCCCGGCGTTTCTCAGACCCCGGAAGGTAAGTCCCAATGGCCAAGCATGATGCGGCCCTCGGCTAGGAGGGCGGCCAGCAGACGGAGACTTTCTTACAGGCATCTCAACGCTCCCATTAGCGCTCGGTGGGCAATCAGCACACGTCACAACCCGTGCTCTGGGCACGAAGGCCACTTCAGATGTCACATTCCTGCCAGACTTCCTGTCTTGTCCCTGAACCCTCTCTCCAGGGGGACTCAGGGGAAATGAGCGTCGTGCCAGACGAGAGAAAGCCCCTCGGAGCCCGAGCCTGTCCCGTTCCTGCAGGGAGCGGGGTTTCGCCGCCCCGGGGATCAGGGACGCACGTTCACTCGCTCGACAGTGAAATATTAATTGGCGCCGAGCAAATTATGGAGATGAGCAAAGTCGTCCCTGCCAGGTCCGCTGTGGGGATGCAGAAGCCCCAGCCGCTACTTTTGTCCTCTCCGGGAGGACCCCCCCACCATCACCTCTGCGGGCGAAGCCCAGAGTGAGATGTGTTTAGAACTGGGGGGGTGCAAGGGGTCATTAAACCCCGGCATGGGGCCCGCACCACCTCCACAGACCGTGAGCTTTGGCTGAGCGCTTCCTGCACACCACACACCTACTGGGCTGAGCACCTGATATGAAGTAAACATCACCTGACCCTTCCCTTATGGTTCCCTCTTTGCGGATGGAGACACTGATGCATGGAGGTCGCTACCCATCTGGTGAGTGACAGAGCTAGGTGTCACCTGGGCAGCGGTCACAGAGCAGGGTGCTTCCTGCTCTCTGCCAGGTGAGCGTGTGCACGGACAGGCAGGGAGACGCTGTGCCTCGTCATCCACCATCAGGCTTCTTGGTTATTTGTTCACGGAATAGTTGCGAGCTCTGGTCCCTGCAGGCTGGAGGCTGAGGACAGGGATGGGGAACAGAGCCCCTGCCTCAGAGCTCGGGGCATTCTGGGGGATACCCAGAGAAGCTGAGGGGTGCTTCAGGGTGTCCAGGGGTGCTGCCCCAGCCCCCTGTTCTCAGAGGTCTGCGTGGGGCCCCACATCCTGCACCCTTTGCGATCTCTGGGTGGTCTGTGGAGGAGCTGGGGAGCCCTGGGCTAAGCCCCAGCTGGTCACCAAACATCCAGGTGGCGACCCCAGGCAGCCCCAGCTTCAGGCCTCACAGAGGGGGCGGCTCTGGACACAGGTCAATATCAGCATAACGGTCCCCTTTCACAGATGAGGCGAGTCACGTCCAGGGAGTGAGGAGGCTTCCTAGCACCCCCAGAGCTGGACTCGGTGCCCCGGTGACCCCCGGCCCATCAGGCGCCAGCGTGGGGCGGCGGGGAGGAAAGGGAAGTGGCTCCAAATAAAAGGGCACTGAGCGCCTGCCCCAGGGTCCCGGCCAGCTACACTGCGGAGGGTGACAGCTGGTGGCAGCCCACCTCGGAAGTGGCTCTAGGCAAAAACCATCCCCAAAGGAGAGAGGAGGCCAGCCGCCTCCCACCAGGTCCCGCTGTCACCACAAGAGGGCGCTGGTCTGTGAGGTTTGTGCTTTTTTTGTTTATTTGCAACCTAAAAATGCCGACCCCAGGGTCTTCTGCAGGTTAGCTGGGCTCCTTAGGCCCCTGGGTGCAGAGGGCAGGGGACACGTTCTGTGTGCGCGCGTGGGTGAGCACGTGGGTGTTCATCACGTGCACAAGTCCGTGCACATCTCTGTAGACAGGCATGGTGTACGCTCTTGTGCATTTGTGCACGTGTGCACCTGTGTGTGGCGGTGTGCACACGTACACATGTGTGCTTCATGTGTGGTTTGTCTGTGTTCACGTCTGCCTGTGCCTGCGTGTTTATGTCTGCAGGTGCCCCTGTGTGCACACGCACACCGGCCAGCGAAATCGCGTGTACACCATGCACGCCAAGGTGCACGCAGGCTCACCTGTGCAAACGCGAGAGGAGCGTCACCAGGCACACAAGCACACGCGGGTGCGTGCACATGTGTGCTGGGTCCAGCGTCAGCCCCGAATCCAGCACTCGGTGCCCCATCTGTAAGACCAGAGCCGCCATGGCTGTCACCCCACCCTGTGTACCGACCGAAGCCGGGGGCTCCACGGAATGGGGGTCCGGGGTCCTGGTCGCTCCCAGCGCGTGGGAGATGGGCAACCAGAGCGTGAGCTTCCAGTCGGCGAGGCGGCCGCCAGGGGACTGGAAGTGACATTGGGGGCAGCTTCATCCTGGGCCTTGTGGGGAAAAAAGAAAAGAAAGAAGAAAGAAAAAAAGTTTATCCTTTCGCAGAGAATTCATCGTCTACAAAGAGCCTTCCAGACGCCCTCTCCATCGGTGGCCTGTGCGCTTAGCCGTCCACGGCCTGCTCCCACCGCCTGCCTTCCGAGTCCCCTCCCTCCTCCTGCACTCCCGTGTCCCTGCCCGCGGCCACCTTTGCCTGGAGCCGGCCGGGCCCGAGATGCTCTGGCCCCCAGCCTCAGAGACGGAGACGCCGTGCACACCTGCAGACGTGACGCGGCCGCACCTTCCCCTGCGGCACGACGCCCTCCGCCATCCACCTCGTCCTCGGAGGGCAGTTGGCGCGTAAGAAACATTTGTCCGTGGAATGAAATCTGGAAAGCCCAGAACATTCCGTACCCACGCCCTCTGCGGGCCCCGCCTGGGGAGGGGACGAGCCGAGAGCAGAATCCCACCCGCGTGCGGGGGACGGGGGGACGGGGGACGCACCCTCAGAGTGCTCGGTGGAGGCGCGCTCGCAGAGCCCCGTCCGGTGGCCGCCGGGCCCGTGGAATGCCCCGGTTGGTGTAAATGAAGGGGTAGGAGGCCCCGAGTGCCGTGAGGTCTGCGTCTGGGCGCACGGAGACGGGCCAGCGGAGCCGAGGAGCGTCCTGAGCTTGGACTCCGAGGCATTAATTACTCAAATGAACCGGCATTAAATCAAAGGCCTGGCTTCAAAAGTTAACCTCAGATCAGCACCCCCTGCTCCGTTTCCTGCCGAATCAAAACCGTTTGGTTGAGGAAGGGATGCCCAGGAGGGGAGAGACGAGAAGAGGGGCCTGGTGGCCGGACTTGTCCCGTCCCCACCGGGGACAGGGCTGAGGGTGCCTCCCGGGAGGGGCTGCTGGTTCCCGCTGCCCCCGCCACCCACGGCCGGGGCTCTGGACGGAAACCCCGGGCTCTGGACGAAAAGTTGGTTCACCACCATGGCCTCTCACCTCTGTGCTCCTGCTTCCGGCCAAGCCTGGCGGTGGAAGTTTCTAGAATACGAGGGAGGAGGGACCCCAGCTCGGTTGCCAGGTCGAGCTTGTCGCTCCAGTGAATTCTTGGGCGTGCGGTCTCCGTCTTGGTGTCCCTAAGTACCTGAGGCGGCTCTAAGGGCCACGTGTCATCTGAGCTGGCCCTGCGGTGGCCAGGACAGTCCCGATGACCACAGCAAACGGGAGCAAGTTGTTTGTGGGGCCACCAAAGGGCCCTTGGAGAGCACGTCCTTGGCCCACGGCCACTGGACATCCACGCTGGGTCTGTGTGCGAATCTGCCCTGAGCCAGCTGCCCGGTGGGGGTGACGGTGCTCACAGGGCCACACGGGCGTGCCCTGGAGATGCACGCGGACACTGAGGCCTGCAGCGCCATCCAGTGGGGGCTGGAGGGTGGCCGGCTCCATCGGGAGGGCTGGGGGCGGGGCTAGTGGGCAGGGCTGGAACAGATCCTGGGGGAGGCCGGGGCTTTCAGCAGGAGGCTAAGGGTGTGAGAATGGGCCTGGGTGGGCGGGGCCCATCTCCCTTTCTGTAGGGTCCGCGGGTCAATGAGAGCCTCCCCTGCACCCCAAGACAGGGCAGGGGTGCAGCTGGTGGGAAGAGGAGGGCGAAGGGCCCAACTCCCCTGTCTTCCCGGCTCAGCCCCCACTTCCCCCGCCACATGAAATGGGCGAGAATCAGCCCTGCCCACCCACCTTGGGCATCCATGGGGCCCGGGAAGGGGCTGGGTCAGCCGGACACCCCTGAGCAAAGGGAGCGTCTGCCCAGGCTCCCCCCTCCCCCACCGCCAGGCCTGCCCACGACTTCGAGACCAAGGGGGGCTGGGAACCTCAGCTCCCAGGCCCCCCTGAGACCCAGGAAAAGGCCTTGAGATGAGACAATGTCGCGTTTTATTTATTTTAACAGTTTAGTCCAGGGACAATGCCTGTCCCTTCCCTTTCGAAGCCCCACCCTCGGGGAATGCAGAGGTGCCGCTGGGTGGGCGGGCGTGTAGGGACAGAGGCTCGTAAAAGGAACCCGGCCGCCCCTTCTCGGGCCTGGGTCTCCACGTGACACGGTGCCTGGGTGACGGGGCCACTCCAGTGCCTCCTTTGAAAAAAATAAATAAATAACAAAGAAAAGCCCACCATTTGGCCCATCAAAGCCGTTTTGTCCGTGGCCGGGCTGAATTTGAACAGGAGGAGGAGGAGCTGGAAGGGTTTACAACCCGGACGCTGACGAGGTGGCACCTTTTGTGCACCTGTGCGGGGATCTGCCTCCCTCTGCAGGTCCCACCCCCGCCCCAGGCCGGCCAGTGGGAGCCTGGCCACTGGGGCCGGCTCTCAGGATGCCACTAAGGTCCCAGGCCTAGAACGTGGCCGTCAGGCAGGGTGGCAGGCCCCACCCTGCGGGGAGCGGGCAGCCCAGGTGTGTGCACCGGGGCCCCCCACCCTCCCCGCCTCAGCTGGGCTGCGCGGGGTGGCCAGAGGGGTCTGTCCAGAAGCAGGCTGGTCCAGAACTCCATCAGTGTGCAGCCTTCCAGAGCCTTCCTTCAGGGTCGGGGCTGCCCCACCCCCAGCAGTCAGGACCCTGCTCTGGGCCAGGAACACCCTGCCTCGGTCAATTATCACCTCCCCAGGTAGGTCCTTTCATTCCCCCCCCAACCCCCTCCTAAGGCTCGCCCAATTCCATAATTTGATCAACACCTGTCTTCCCAGCTGAACCCTGAGCGCCCTGGGGGAGAGGCCCTGTTGGTATTTGTTCCCATCTGTGTCCCCCCACCCCATAGCAAGCCTTGGGGCTGGAAGGCCCCCCAGAAGTGTGTGTGGGTGGAGTGAGGCTGGTGGAAGATGAGCATGTGGGGGGGCCTGCTGTGCTCGGACAGGCCCCCAAAGGCCCCAACAGAGACACATCCACAGGGCACCCAGCCTTGGGGGTCCCAAGGGCACCTCAGTGGGCTCAGGACTCTGACGGCCCTGCCTGGGCAGAACTCCGGGTTCCCGCTCAAGAGCCACCCCAAGTCCCCTCCTCCCCCGCCAGGGCAGGGAGCCAGGGCCCCGGCCCAGCCAGTGGGACGAGAGAGAGTGGGGGCTTTACAGTTTACCCCAGGGAGAGAGGGTGCAGTCCTGGCTCTGCGTGTGTCCCAGTCAGACACGGGCAGGGTGTGAGAGGCCCAGGGCACCCTACGCTTTAGCTGTTACCCGTCTCCTTCCCGCGTCCCTCCCAGCCCTAGGCGAGCACTCATCTGTCTTACCTTTTGTCTACAGAGTTGCCGGTTCTGGACGTGTCGTACGACTAGACTCACGTAACACGAGGTCGCCTGTGCCTGGCTCCTTTCATTTAGCAGAACGCTTTCCGGGTTCACCCGTGCCGTAGCACGTATCAGCACTTCCTTCCTTTTTCACGGCTGAGTAATATTCCATCGCCTGGATGGGGCACATGGTGTTTATCTTTTGTTGGCTGCTGGCCATATCTGGGTCATGCCTACTTTGTGGCCGGTGGTGTGTGAGGCTTCCGGTTCCCCACACCCTCCACCTGCTAACATCTGACCTCTTGATACCGGTCATCGGTTGTGGGGGGCAGTGAGGGGGCGAGACCACCGCCCTCGCCTGCGTGTTTAGGTCACAATGCCGGACCGCGTCCCATGGGGGTGGGGTGTTCCTCTCCAGTGTGGGACGTGACCGGGGTCACCCCCGACCCCAGAGCCCTCGGCCGGGTCTGGGACCACTTGGCCGCCTGGCCGTTGGCTCCAAGGAGCATCTTTTTAATTTTCTCTGTGAGCTGCTTGTCTCAGAAACCTTCCATTTCCAAACAGAAGGGAGACACTCGGTGCCTACAGATTGAGCACCAGCTGTATACCAGCAGTGCTCTAGGACCGAGAGGCTCTGGATGACTGGGAAGGGGAGGGGCTGCGGCTTCCTGGACCCCGCGTTCTGGAGGGGCGGCCAGATAGACACGTGATCCAGCCGGACGGAGCGAAGAGCCTTGATCAGCCAGTGTGGGTGGTGGGCAGAGGCCTCTGGGGCTGGCAGGGTCTCGGGGCGTGGTGTGGGGGACAGGCCTGCTCAGCGCTGTATGGCCAAGCTGGTGTCCACGGAGAGACTTGGGAACATCTGTAGTGCAGGGTGGGGACACGGCGTAGATTTTGAGGCAAAAACGGCCTTCCCAGAGGCAGCCGGGCCTGCGAGCCACCTGGAGCTCGGAGCCGTGTGTTGGGGTGAGGAGGTGGGCTTGGGGGGGGGCGCTTTGATCAGGCTGGGACAGCCACAGCTGCCCCCAGGACGCACGCAAGCCGCCCCAGGCTGGCCCGGCCGTTACTTGCAGTTCGAGCCGGTTTAATACACAGCTCAATGCAGCGACTGAGAACCTTCCCAATTAGCCCGGATTCCTGGCTAAGTGGCAGGCAGTTTCCCGTTTTCCTAAAATTAGTTCTTTCCGTTGCCCGGTGGCGAGGCAGCCCAAGCCCTGTGCGGGACGGACGAAAGCCCCTCCTGGCTTCGGGACACAGCGGTGGGACAGAAACGTCCCCTGCAGCTGGAGCAAATGCTGAGTGTGGCCTGGTGAGCGCTTGGAGTCAAAAGCACAGCCAGTGCCACAGAGCCCAGCATCACCTAAGAGCCCCTCACGCCTGCTCTGCCTCTCACTGCTCCTGGGTGCTGGGGACCCATCCAGAGTCCCCTTGGCGAATCACACTGGCAGCGTGGGCCTGAACCCCGGAAAGCCACTGGCCACTCGCCCGCAGGCCAGAGCCCCCGGCAATGGTGTTCAGCCTCTGCACCCAGGCTCTCTGCTCTGTAAAGATGGGGACCTCTCCCGCGGGGTTCAGAGGAGATCGCGTGCGGAGCAGCCCGTGGGGCGTTCATTGCGGAGGCCTGAGCCAGCTCCAGCCTCTCTGCTCCCCAGACACCCCAAGCAGTTCTCGGGCTCGGCGTGGTCCCTGTGACAGGGAGGTCGGGGCGGCGGGTGGGGGCAAGCGGGGCCCTGATGCCCCCAGGTCCCCCAGCCTTGGGTGTCGCCTGGATGCTAATTCATATTAAGGATCCCGCGTCCTCTGGGTCGTGCAGTCTGCTCAGCTGCCCTTAGCCCTCTGCACCTTTGCCAACACCCGGCGAGGCCCCACGAGGCCCCACGAGGCCCCAGAATGCCCCAGCGAGCCTTCGTCCCTCCCCAGACGTGGCCGGGGGCAGGAAGCAGTCACGGCCACGTGGGGACCTGGCAGGCCGATGTGTCACTTTCTTCCCTGCAGCGTCCCATCCCCGCCCTGGGACAGAGCCTACAGGAGCCCCCCCCCCCGCCCCTTATCCCACCTGGACTGCCATCCTGCCTTGTCCATGGGTGTATTTTAAGAATCTGCTAGTGCTATGGGCAGAACTGTGTCCCCCCAAGATTCCCGGTGTTGACGTCCTGGCCTCGGCACCTCGGAACGTGACTGCGTTTGGAGATGGGTCTTTACAGAGGTGATTCAGTTAAAAGGGAGTCACCAGGGCGGGCCCTAATCCAATGTCACTGGTGTCCTCGTGAGCAGAGGGGATGGGGACGCAGACATGCAGAGAGACGAGCACGTGGGGACACAGTGGGGAGACGCTGTCCACACGCCCGCCCGGGAGAGAGGCCGGAGTGGGGGAACCGCCCGCCCTCACCTGGAGTTCGGGCTTTGCCTCCAGAACGGGGACAGTGAACGTCAGCTGTGGGACTCTGCTGTGGCTGCTGGAGCTGCCTCACGCAGTTGGGGACATGCTGGCTTCGTCTCCCCATCTCTCTGAGGAGGTCCTCTCTGCCACGACCGTGACACACACGAGCTGTGAAGAGGAAGGACGCCCTTGTTACAATGTCCTCGAGATGTGCTGACCACACGCTCTCCCCATGAACCGCTTCTCAGTTAAGACCTGAGCGCAGAGAGGCTGAGTAAGTGGCCCAGCCCCACACAGCATCGGAGCCCTGCTCCCCACCTGTCGCCTCCCAGCTGCTGGGGGCTGGACAGCAGGGCAGGTGAGGCAGGGCCTGGAGCGGCTGAGCATCTCGGGGCTGGAGGGGGGGTGGGTGTCAGTCCCCCGCCGTGTTGTACCTATTTGTCCCGGCCTCTGTGTGCCTTGATGCCAGAGAGCATGGGGACACTAAGGTACAGCTGGCAGAGATGGAGCCGAAAGTTTCT
This sequence comes from Macroglossus sobrinus, assembly GCA_004027375.1. NCBI lineage: Eukaryota > Metazoa > Chordata > Mammalia > Chiroptera > Pteropodidae > Macroglossus > Macroglossus sobrinus. The sequence continues at coordinate 29,105 of PVKZ01005583.1, read as the reverse complement.
GGAAGCTTGCGCCAGCCACCACCCCAGCAACGTGGCCGCGCGCCGTTGATAAGCTACTGTAAATGGGAAGGAGCGGCGATAATTCATGCTGCTCAGTGATAAGCGCTGAGGTGTGCGGAGTGGCCCAGGTGGCAGGCTGAGGGAGGCGGCGGCTGCAGCCGGGGCTGTCACTGAGGGGGTTGCTGCCCGCTTCCCAGGGCTTCCCAGGCCAAGCGTGGACCTCAGCTGGGCCTCAGATGCTCTGTAGCACCTTTTAGCAACCGGGGGTTGCTTTGTTTTAAAACAAGCAGCAGGCTGTTTTTAGAACAGTTTCCAATTCGCAGGACAGCCGCCTCCGGTTCTGCTGCTGTGAACAGCTTGCCTTGGTGTGACGCGTTTGTTACACTTGCTGAATGTGCACTGATATATTGTTGCTATTGTTATACTTGCTGAATGCACACTGATACATTGTTGCTAGCTAAAGCCTCAGGGTTACACACTAGCGTTTGCTCCTTGTGTGGGATGGTGGGTTTGCCAATCTGGAGTCACACAGAACATTTAATCGCCCGGAAGCTCCCCACGTCACGCTGTCCTTAGAGCAGAGAGCCGGGCCCCCGGATGACACGGGAGCCAGGTGGGTGCACGCGCTGGGAACAACCCTGATCCACGGGGACCCAGGTCCAGTCCGGGGTGGGGCGTCAGGCTGTCCCTCCCTGTGCTTCCCACCCGTCCATGTTCGCGTTTCACGTGGCCAGCCGCAGAGGGTCACGGCGGCGTCCTGCTCTCGCGTCCAGCCCGACTCCCCCCCGCCGTTGACGGGGGTGGGGCGTTTGGACCACCCACGTTCAGCGCGAGCCCTGACGTGGGTGCGTCCAGATGTCCACCTTCCCTCTGTCTGTCCTGCTGCCTGCTTCTCCTCAGCCTTCCTCTGGGTGAGCTGAGCCGTTACAATTCCACGCTGCCCCCTCCACTTGCCTCTTTGCTCTTTCTGGGTGGGGGAGGGGGTCGTTTGTTTTTTTCTGTTTAGCGCTTGCTTTGAAGTTTACGTGTCACACTGTCCCACCCTGTCACAGGCATGTCACACGTGGAGTGGGGTTCTTACTTCAGTATCCCTCTCCTCATGCATTGGCTTCCGCATACTGTGTAAACCCCAGAATAACCTACTGTTGTCTTGACTTTAAACACCCAATTGTATTTTAAGGAGATTTTCCAAAATAAAAGGAAACGGCGGTTTATTCCCCTGCACGAAAGAGCCTGTCACCTCGGCCCCTTGCTAAGCCTGGACGGCACAGCTGCTTTAAGTGTGTGACATTTGGGGAGGGAAAAACTGCAGTGTTTACAAGATAATTCTTTGCTTATGGAGCATTGTGCATTTTATATTTTATACAGAGATAATATTTAACAGTTACTGAGCCCTGCCCACGTGCCAAGCTCTCTGCTGCCAGTGGATGAAGCCATCCACTTGCTAATAGGACTCAATAAGTCTGTTGTCACACATAAGGAAACTGAGGCACCAACGGGCTTTCCCTGGCGTGTCCACACTGCTGCTGGCGCGTCCCCCCACGCAGCCCAGGCCGGCGGGGAACACGGACCCACCTCCCCGCACGAGCCTCCCCGCGTCCTCGCCACCTCACCCGTCTCCGGGGCCGTTGGCCGCCACGGGCACCCACTGCAAAATGAAAACGCGAGCCTCGCGTTGAAAAAACGATGAATGTCTACAGAATCTTGACGAGTTGACAGCGAAAAGGACAACAACTCACTTAAAACGCGGGCAGAGTACTCGAACAGACCCTTTTCCAGAGGGGATGGACCCCCCCGCATGTGAGAAGACGCCCCACGTCACCGTCACCGGTCACCGGGGAGACGCAGATCGAAACCACCGCGAGCTGCCACTTCACGCCCTCCGGGGTGGCGGTCACCGGAAACAGAGTGACGAGCGGCGCTGGGGAGGACGTGGAGGAACTGCCACGCCCGTGCACTGCTGGCGGGAAGGCAGACTGAGCGGCCACGTGAGGCCCGTCCGGCCGTCCCTCGAACCGGCGAACACAGAGTCACCACATGACCCCGACGGAGACACGCACGTGTGCGCTCACGGCCGCGTCCCTCACGATCGCCGAAGGGTAGGGACGGCCGGGATGGCCATCAGCGGGCGGATGGTTACACGCATGGGGCCTGTCCAGGTGATGCTAAAACCCTCTTAGGCCACGAGAAGGAGCAAAGCACGACACACACACACGCACACACACACACACTCGGCGACGTGGACGGACCCGGACCACGGTGAACGCCCGGTGGACGCGGGCCAGCCCAGAGGGCCGCGGAGCGTGTGACCCCCGTGAAGCGAGGTGCCCACCTGTGCGGGTGAGCCGGACTGCCGGGCGACCGTCACGCGCCCGGGGGAGGGGACGCCTCAAGCCCAGCGGCACATAATAGCAAGTGGTGCCTGTGTGACACGGAAGAGACCGAGAGGCCCTGTGACTCAGAGGAGCTGGGACGGAGGGCGCGGCAGCCTCGGAGCAGCATGCAGGGGGTGGGGTGACACCATCGTGGCGCCAACGGCGGCTCCACATGTCACGGTCCCTGTGGCCTTGGGACCGTCTCTCCAACGCTTTTAAGTCTCAGTCACTTCATCTGTGATGTGAGGAGGGTACCTGTGCTCCCCTTAAACCCATCGGGTGTTGGGGCGGGCGGGGAGGGCACGAGTCTCTCCAGCAAGCACAGGCGGCTGAATCGGGCAGGTGTTGGTTTTTCATTTTGTTTCTCGGGGAGAGATGCCCCTGGAGAGCGATCCTGGGTGGTGGGTGGCACCTCGGGGCGGGACTGGGGGGCGGGTGCTGCCCATCACAGAGCGTGGGGACCCAGGCGACAGGCATCTGGGCAGCCCCCTCCGGTGCTTGCGTGCTCTCCAGGGGATGGACCGTCGGAGGCCGAGAGGACATCTGTGTTCCGTACACGCCCCAGGTGGGCGGCGCTACGGAGGACCAGGAGAGCGAGGGGGCAGCCCCGGCCCGGGGCGGGGGGTGTCTGGACCCTCCTCCTGCCCCCAGCACACCCCCAGTTCCTTCTTCTTTCTCTGCACTTGTCCCGTTGGGGAACCAGGCCCTCCTGCCAAAGAAACGCTTCTAAACGGTCACTGGCTATCGATCAAGTTTTACAGCAGACGAGCGAGTCTCGGGGTTGGGGGTGGCCCGTCCGAGGCTCTGCGTCGCCCACGAGTGGCGAGAACCCCCTGTGGGTCAGAGTTCGTGCTGTCCGTCTCGTCCTGGGCGTCCCCGATGCCCAGGCACCCCGGCCCAGTGAAGCTGACGAGTGGGCGTGTGGACAGCGGGTTCTGACACATGGTCTGTCCAGCTGACAAGCTGTCAGTCACGGAGACCAAGGTGTCTACCAGCCCCGGAGCCACAGGCCTGTGCGGCCGGCCTGCCTCCCACAATGCCCGGCTGCCCCTTCCACGTCTCCAGCCCAGGCCCCGGTCCGGGCCGAGCCCTGTGGCCGCTGGACCTCCGGTCCGCCATAACCCTGCCCACCCACTTCATCCGGCTAGCACCCGCCTTCAGGAGGGCCGGGCGGCTTCTCAGCTTCTGCCTCGCCCTCCGAGGGTCTTCTCACCCCCATTTCTGCCGTTACCCCACCTCCCGCACCAGACTGGGAGTTGATGTGTGGGTACCGAGCCGGGTGGCCTGTCACTGTGTCCCCAGCAGTGCAGGAAGCCGGTCAAGCGGAAGTCAGCACTGCGGCCTCAGGCGGGGAGCAGCCTGGAACAGGGGACTATCACCAGCCACCCACCCACCCGGAGCTGTGGGTGCCCTCGTAACTGATAGTCACACGCCCCTGGCCTCGCGTGGACGTTGGTACGTCAGTCGTCACTACTGGGTGACGAGCGTCTCTCCCCTGCCAGCCTGTGGGCAGCCACGGGCCAAGGCTCTGGGCCGCCCTGAGTCTCAGTTTCCCCATCTGTAAAATGGGGGTGATGCTTCTCCTCCCGCCCGACAGGCATTGGGGTGAAGGGTTCGTAGCTGGCGTCAGGAGCACTCAGTAAAGCATGTCCCCAATTGGGGACAGGACAGCAAAGAGGGCTGGCCGCCAGACTGCAGCCTCCCCGCCCCCACCAGTCAGGACGCCAAAGAGCCCCAAGGGGTGGGGGGGAGGCTTCGGTGTCACCTCAGCGCTTGATGGCCCCTTTGAAGGTGCCGAGGCTGCCGGCCAGCCCCCCTCGGGCTGTGTGGGCCCCGGCCTGGGAGCTGGCACCCGGTCACCGGGGCGTGACCAGGGGGGAGGGCCCCCTTCTGAGGCCGGGGCCCCGTGCGGGCGGCCGTGTGCGGGCTGGGCGGCCGGGGACAATGGCTGAGGGGCGGCCGGGCTGGCATAGCGGGCTGGCGGGGAAGCGGAACCTTCCTGTGTCCCCGCCCCCGCCAGAAACCCGACCCGGGGCGGGGGGTGGGTGGGAGCGGGGCGCCCCTCGGCCTCCGGGCGGGGCGGCGGTGGTGTGTGTTCACGGTAATTTGAGGGCTCCTGCTGCGGGGGGTTCCCGATCATTTGATGTGGCAATTAGCGAGGGGACGTTTGTCCGTCGTCCGGAAAGACACGGCCGCCCACTTCAAGCGCCCCATCCGTGCCCCGCGGAAGCCAAACGGTCCCAGCGTGGATAACGGGGGACCTCGAACGGCCCCGGGCCGGGCGCCCCTGCGACCGCCATCCTGCCCGCTCCCCACACTGTCCCCTCCCCTGCCTTCGTGCAGCCAAAGTGTTGCTTTTCCCATGAGAGATTCCGGCCTCAATGGCCTCGGATGACAAGGGCAGGTCCCTCGCCCGCCCGAGCCCATCTTCCGGGGGGGACCTGGCTTCTAAGGTGGGCGGGGGAAGGGCGTGTCCCCTGAGTGGGGGCGGGCGGCGTCCCCTGCACGCCCAGGAGGGCCAGGGGCGCTGCCCCTGTGCGGGGTGGCAGCTGGACGCTTGGCTCTGCTGTTCCCGCGTGCCCTCTTCCGAAGAGAGGGTCCCTCTGTGACGATGACAACATCGTCAACCTCAACTGACTCGGAGCACGGCGGTGCCATGCCCTGGGCCACCCGAGCCTCGGCCTGGAGACTCCTCTCGGCCGCACCTGCCGGCTCGGAGACCCGGTTGGGGACGTTTGGGGACGCGCCTGCGGTCATACCTGGGGCAGCGGGGGCAGCTGGGCCCGGGGAAGGGAGCCGGCCGGACGCCCGTCCTGCTGCCCCGTCCGGCTGTCGCGGCCGAGGGCCCGCTGGGACCCCACTGAGCCTCGTCGTCCGGAAAACAGACATCGTCCCCAAACCACGACCGTTCCTGGGGGTCGAGCAGAGAAAAGCCTCAGCCGTGCTCCCAGGAAAAGCTCCAGTGGTGTCCCGCTCCCTCGGGCCTCAGTCCCCTCCCCAAAGCCCAGAGGTAGGGCAGAGTGCCCGCAGGCCCACTGGGGCTCCGCCCAGGTCAGCCTCCTCCTTGCCCTCTGCCACCCGTGCACGCCGGTCTCTGATGTCTCACCCCGGGCTCCTCACGGGCCGTCGTCACGGGCACGGGTGCCGGGACCCCTGTGCCCACCCCCACCGCAGCCAGGTGCCACCTGAGTCACCGTAAAACAGACACAGACACAGATACGCCTTCCTGGCGGGATAAAGTCACCCACTCGCCCACTGGTGGCTGTATCCAGTCTAGCCCACTCGGCATGCCAGGCCACCGTGGACGGTGGGTGACAGCGGGGCCAGCTCTGCTGGAAGTCACACTTGGCGGGGCGGCCGCAGGAGGCTTCTGAGTGGAGGCCCAGGGCCACGGCACGTCTGCTGGGGGAGCAGGCCGGAACTGGCCACGAACCACCGGGGCCCGTGGTCCCGCAGGAGAAGTGGACAGGTGGACAGCGGGGGCTTCCTGGGGCACCAGTGGGGGGTGGGGTGTCCAGGCGGGCAGAGTGGGCTTCTGCGGGCCGGCCGGTGGCAGCGGCCCAGGGCCTCTGGGCGGGGACACCAGGCTGCTGTCGGTGGCGGCAGCCTCGGTCACCTCGGGCTGACCTTTTCCGTGACACCCTCGGCCACGTGGGGCGGGCTGAGTGTCAGCTCGGGGACTCGAGTGCTCGCTCCATCCACAGGCTCCCTCCGGCTGTCGGCGGAGCCCCCATGCTGTGTCGCTGTCTGGGCAGGAGGCAGAGACAGCGATGGGGACCCAGCTCTGTGACTTGCTTGCTGTGTGACCCTGGGCAGGAAGCCGCCCCTCTCTGGGCTGGTCAGGTCTCTCTTTCTGGTGCCCAGACAACAAATCTCCAGTGAACGAGGAGGTGGGCTGCTGGCCCGGAGCCCTGACCCCGAGACCCAGGACCTTCCATGCCCCCTGCCCACCCCGAGGGGCAGCCGCCTCCCCCACCCCCGCCAGGCGCAGGGGCCCACCCCCCGGGAGCCGGTGCCCAAACAGCCCTGCCTGGGCCCTGCTCCCCGCATGCCGCCCGGCCCCGCCCGGACACAGCCCCTGTCCTCTTGGCTCTTAGGCCTCCTTAGGCCTTAGGAAGTCACCAGCTCGGAGCAGCCTGCCCTGGCCTCAGGTCACCCTGTCGGCCATCTGTGGGCTCCAGCTCGCGTCCTCAGCGTCGCCACCATCCCTGGTGTCGGCGAAGGGCTTGGCTTCGGCTCTGCTGGGCCGATGCTGAGGTGCCGGAGGCTGGGATCGGGGGGAGAGGGGGGCTTCTCTGTGGACCGCAGGCTGGGTGACAGGGGGAGGAAGGCGCTGGGCCAGGTGGGTGCCCAGAGGTGCAGCCCGGCCGTCTGGACCTCTCAAAGCCGCCTCTGGAGGTGACCCGAGTTTGGGACTTCGGGTGGTGTCTGGGGGCGGGGGGCGGACCCCCTGGCTGCAGTGGGGTGGCAAGGGGGCCCCGGCAGCCCGACCCCCAGGGCACCAGGTGGCCTTAGGAACTTCCTTATTGATCAGAGAGCCTTCTGCACCCTGCCCCCACAGAAAGGCTGGGGGGGGGCGGGGCAGGAGGGGGTGTCCCCCGGGGACAGGCCTTTGTCACCTTCCGTAGCTGGCTTCGGGGCAGGGCTCTAAGACAGCAATCTGTCCCTTCATGTGAGTTTGATGGATGAGCGAGGGGTTCCTTGGGGGCCGCCCGGCTCCTGGGCCGTCCGAGGCTGGAGAAAGGCCGCTCGCTGGCTGACACGCATGACAGAACGTTGGCCGGCCGCCCGGTGCCAGTGACAGGCCCCTCAAAGGAAATGCAGCCGCTGCAGAAGCGATTCACTCTCCGTCTTTTTTGTGGGGCCGAGGTCGGCTTTTATTCGGCGGCCGAAGAAAGGGCCACCGGCTCCCGGTTGTCTCTGGGGAACACCGTCCCCATGGGCCAGCAGCTGCCTGGCCAGCACTCACGAGGCCCCTCTTCATTCCAGTGAGGTTTCCAAAAGCCCCGGCCGCAGCCAGGGGACCGCCACCTCAGCCGGGTCCCACACCCGGGGCCGCACTCGGTTCCAGAAGAGAGGAGGGGGCTCCCGACGTCACAGCGATAACCCGAGACAGCACCAGGTCCCTACAGCGCCCCGTGCCCACCCCACAGCCACCGAATAGCGAACATCGGCCGATTGACATCGTGTCCCCTCTAAAATGTCACCTGCACCCAGTCTGTTCTTTCTTACTGGCCTTTGAGTCTGCCCCTTCCCCCCGCACCCCACCCCGACAGCCCGTCTGGGTTCACTCTGCTGGGAGAACCCCGCCAGGCCCCAAACACCCCTCCCTTATCTTCAGGTTCCCCTGTGGGGTGGGAGCGTCTGTCAGAACCCACAGAACCAGATGCCACAGAGAGCGAATGTTAAGGCATGTAAATTTCAAGAATGGTTTCCTTTGCTTGGCAGGGGCGGGGGCGGGGGGTGCAGGGATGGAAGCCAGACTTCTTTGAATATATGGTAGAGAAGACGAAGCCCCCCAAAGATGCTCACGACCTAATCCCCAGAATCCGTGGGTACCGGACCTTAGGGCCAAAGGGGCCTTGCAGGTGTGATGAGTTGAGGACCTGGAGACAAGAAATTGTCCTACATTCCTGGGGGGAGGGGAGGGGCGTGTCCCACAAGGTCCTTGTAAGTGGGAGGCGGGCGGGCTGGAGCGTGAGGAGCCGTGAGGACAGAAGCAGGGGCAGGAGCGATTTGGGAAGGGGCCACGAGCCGAGGCTGCGGGGAGCCCCGAGGGGGAGACCATCCCGCCTCGAGCCCCCCCCCTTCCCGGGAATCCAGGACTGGACTTCTGGTCTCCTCACCGTGTTGTTTTAAGCCAGTGAGTTTGTGGTCGTTTGCTTTAAGAGCCTTGAGAAACGCAACCTTGTTTGGGAAATGCGACTTCGCAACCAAGTCACTATTCCATGAAAATCAAAAACAAACACACACACAGAAACAACCGAGATTGAAACACAACAGCAATCCCTAAAAGTCAGAAATAAAGCAGAAAAGCAAAGTCCTCGGCAGACGCCTGACTCAGGACCGGCTGAGCCACCGTCCCCAAGTTCAAGGCGGTGGGTGGCAAAGGAAGCCGGGTTGGTCCCAGGCTTGGTCCCAGGCTCTGCAGAGCCTTCCCGTCCACGAGGGAACATGAGGCCGCCTGCCCTGGCGACGGGACCTGACCCCCGGCCGCTCGGCTGGCTGGCTTCCGCAGACTTGCTTTGCAAACGCCCCTGCCCTGGGCTGCGTCCCCTTCTTGCTCGAGGGCCTCATGGGACAGCCGTGGCTTGCTGTGTGATGGGGTGTCAGGCTCCTGGCACCAGTCCTCCAGCCCGTCACCTCCCAGAGTGGTCCACTCCCTCCACAGGTGTTTGCTTAGCTGCAGCTGTGCTGCAGGCCTCACGGGCAGCTGTGCGCCGGGCGGATGGAGCTCACTCACGGCAGGAGTGTCAGGTGTGGTCCGTGCGAGGGGCAGGCGGTGCCTGGGGGGCTTGCTGTTCCTGCTAGGGTGGTCGAGAAGCTTCTCTGAGGCGGCGATCAAGTGCGCTAAAACTCACCCGGCCTCTCTCTTCCAAGGATGCTTGACATTACAGTTAGGGCCCGCCTGGATAACCCAGGGTCACCTGCCATGTCGATACCTCGAGCTTAATCCCATCTGCAAAGTCCTCTCTCCGCATAGGGAGGGGCCCTTGACTCCGCCTGCCACATGGGGTCACTGTCCCCCGCAGGCCAGGGTGTCACCTCCGTGAAGGTGGGGGTTAAACCTTGTTTCTTTAAGTACGGTAAGTGCACAGGTGGCGAGGGCACGCCTCGGGGATTTTCAAACCGCATATGCTTGTGTTCAGACACCAGGACGTGCCCAGCGCCAGAGGCCTCCCCTGGGGACGCAGCGCCGTGTGTGTGTGTGTGTGTGTGTGTGTGTGTGTGTGTGTGTGTGTGTGTGTGTGTGTCTGTGGAACAGAGCTGGCCCCGAGCGGTGCTCGGTGACCACTGGGAGCGTGGGCTGGACGCTGAGCCTGCGGGAGACGGTGTGACATGAGGGCCGGCCAGGGGGAGTCTGGGCTGCTCTCCTGAGGTCCTCTGAGCCTCGGTTTTGTCATCCGCAGATGGAGAATCTCAAAATAGTTCCAGCGTCACAAGCTACAGGGAAGATTAAGTGACACGAAACACACAGAGCCCCCGGCACACAGCAGGGCACACAGTAGGTCTTCAGCACGTGTGAACACGCGCTCCCTCCTTCCGCCCGTGGGAAGCTGGGGTGGTGTGTCCTGGAGGGGGCGGCCTGCGTGTGCACGCTTGGGGCGTGGCCCAGAGCAGTCGGGCAGGGCTGGCACCCCTCGGTGCCCTTAAAAGCTCCCCACACCTCAGGGAGCAGGGTGGCCACAGTGCTGAGGAACTGGGCGGTGGGGGGCGGCCTCCAGGCTCCGCCCGGCCCCTGAGCTCGACGCCCAGGTGCTTCTCCTGCCTCGACGGGCCGATTTTCTCCCCGTCTTGAGTGGCCCAAGGAAAGTCCTCTTGCACTCACAGCTCAGGGGTGCCTGAGTGCTGCACCCACCTTGAGTAACCGCTCACACCTAGAGCCAGGAGTTGGACGGGTGAAGAGCAGAGAAGAGGTGAGGTGGGTGAGCGGGGAGGGGGGCACGGGAAAGAGGTGGGCACCGTGGGGAAAAACGGTGTCCTCCACAAACTGCTTCTGGGCGAGGCGGGTTTGCCTCCTCGGCCCGCTGCCAGGCCTCTGACTCCACCTGACTGACGAGAGCACCCACCTGTGGATTCTTTGTCACGTGCGGCTCTCGTTGGTGACCGTGCCTCGTGGGTCCCTCGCGGTTCCCTGAGCCCAGGTCCTGCTGTCACCGCAGGGAAGCCAGCTGGCCGACACCTGTTCTGCCCCCCCGCACCCCTCCGTCCTCCAGCCTCAGCCCGCAGAGGGCACCGCCCCGCCCCGCCCGCGTGCCCGTGTCAAAACGACTGGGCGTTTCCACTTTGTCCTTCAAAGCATCGTTCAAAGAAAAGGAAATGAATCTTCGTGTGGGACACATCACACCCAGTTGTCTAAATATTTACCCACAGCTGCATCCCCGCCCTGGAGGCTCATGGCCTCTTGTTGCCCATGAATGGCCTGGCTGATCCGAGGGGCGCAGCCACGCCCTTGTCTCTGCCCCCCGCACCCGATCGCTCGGATGGCGAATGCAGCTGCCGGCCTGCGTGTGGGGCGGCCCCTGCGCGGGCGGCTCGCGGCCGGGGACCTCGTGTCTGGATGACCGCCCACACCCCCGGCACCTCAGCCTCCGACCTCAGCACCGCCGCTCACCCCAATATTCGTTTCCTGTGGCTGCTGCGGCAAATGGCCACAGACTCGGTGGCTGAAGACGAGAAGAACGTCACTTCTCACAACCGGATGCCCCAAGTTCAAAGCCGAGGCATCGGCCGGGCTGCGTTCCCGTCCGTCCTTGTCTCCTCCGGCGTCTCGTGGCTGTCTGCAGTCCTCGGCGTGCGGTGGCGTCCCTCCGGTCCCTGCCTCTGAGGTCACGTGGCCTCCCGCTCCTCTGCCCCTCCCCCTCGTGTCTCTCTTCTAAGCACACATGTGACGGCACCTGGGGCCCACCCAGAGGACCCAGAACGAACGCCTCATCTCAGGATCCTTAACGTCACACTTGTCGCCACATAAGGCACTTCTCAGGTTTCCGGAATAGGACAGAGACACACGTTTTTGAGGGGCCGCATCCAACTCCATGCACACCCCAATGTTTACACGACTCCAGCTGCCGACCTCTGGCTGTTCCTCAAACACGCGAAGCACTGTCCCTCCCCACCCCCCGTCCCCGCTCCAAGCGGCTGCCTCTAAGGCTTCACGTGGGACTTAGAGGTCACCTCGGCAACCTCTAAAGACCGTTCCCCTTTTCTTGGCTTTATCACCACCCGGCTTGAGCATATTTGCTCATTAATTTTTATTTCTTGTCTCCCTCAAGCAGCGAGGGTGCTCTGCAGGGCGGGGCTTCCTTTCTGTGGCATGGGTCAGTATTCTGGCGCTGGTGTGACGGCCCGTGGCCATCAGGAACCCTGGCCCTTTCTATCTCTCTGCACGTGACTTTCTTGCTCATGGCCTCACGATGCAAGATGGTTGCGCTGGCTCCAGCCATCTCGTTGGCATCCCAAGCAGGAGAAGGAAGACAGAGGGAAGGGCACAAAGGATTTTCTTAAAAACCCCATCCAGTCAGTAACTTCAGCTCACATCTCGCTGGCTGCCTCGGCCCACGGGGCTATTGGAACTAAAATAAAATAAGTAGAGGACTCGAGAAGGCCACTGGCAGACTCCAACACATCTGAAGTCCTGAGCCTAAGTCGTGTAATCCTGGGTCCCCATGAATCTCGGGGGTGCACGCAGGGATTCGCTTCAAAGTGGTGTCGAGGGACATCAGGACAAAGGGCACCAGAGTGGGGGTCGGGAGCCCGGGATGCCGGGTCTGGCTCGACCGCTGATTGCTTTGTGACTTGGGGCGAGTCCCCTCCCTGTTCTATGCTGTGGAGGCATCTCAACCTTCACAGTCTTCATCATCATCGCCTTCGCTGTCACCATTGTCACCTTCGCTATCTCTCCACCATCTTCACCATCATCAGCTTCCCATCCCCGAGGACACCGTTGTCACCGCCACCACCGTCGTCACCGCCACCATCGTCGTCACCGTCGTCACCACCGTCACCGTCTCCGTGACATCGTTACCTTCCTCTTCCTCGGCGGCACAGTCAGGTCTTCTGTCCCCATCACCGTCCCCGTCCTCATCGTGTTCACAGCCCCTGCACCTTCATCACCATCGTCGCCCCCACCTCCGTCCGCCAGCCGCCCCGCGCACCTGCTGTGAGCGTCCCCCTCGCTCATTCCTCATGGCAGAGGGGTCAGGGGGTGCGGTTTCCCACTCCACTTCCGAGTGAGGAACCCGCGGCTCCTGACGGGTACATGACCTGCCACGGCATAGGGCGTATGGCAGAGCCGAAATGCAAACCAGGCCCCCCTGTGTCCCAAGGCCCCGCGCCAGGCTCCCTCTGTGAGGCCCCACCCCCAGCTGCCACCCATGCCATGACCCCGACCTCACCCGAGGACGAGGACGGGCAGAGCCTCCATGTGAATTGCTTCGGAGCCGATGAGCCCCTCCCCCCAGCCCAACCGTTTGCCCCCCGCCCCCAACCAAGGCTTGAGACGGGAGCCCCTTCCTTTCTTGTAGCTGGGATGAGAGGGCTCCCTTGCTTCAAAGTCAGCCTCCCTGGGCTGGGCGGGGCCTATTGACGAGGCCAAATTATCAAAGGGCCACATCAAAGCCTGCCAAGGTGGCTTTCAGAAAGCCAATTTACAAAACAAAAAGGAAAGCCTGGCCGTGAGGAGTGGTGGGGGCTGGGCTGGGAAAGCCCGGCTTGAAAGCCCCTGGCTAAGAGGTAGGTTTTGCTGCTAAAAGTGACAGGTCACAGAGCCACCCACCCCTCAGACACATAATCAGCACCTTGGGACTCAGGGACCGGGGATCGAGGCTGCTCCTGCCCAGGTGGGACTCTGGGTACCATGAGGAGTCGCCTCGGGCCCTGTGGGAGCAGGGAAGCCGAGTGGGGTGCAAAGCCTGCACCCCCTCTGGACTCGGGAGGGTGGCTGTGTTTCCCTCGGCCTCGCTGCAGGTTCCCTCGGGTGCAACTGGCCCTAGAGTCCCTAAGACGAAGGCCCTGTGGCTCTTAGCAGTTGCCATCGGGGTGCTACGAGGCGACTCTCAAACCTCCCGTCTGCTCCGAGCTCACAGCCGGGTCAGCGAGGCTCACGTGGCCCCTCTGGAGTGAGGGGCCAGGCGCTGCTCAGTGCAGCAGCGAGACGGGGCTCCTCTCGGTGTCCCCCCACCTCGAAAGTCAGCTCATCTTGCAGCCCGTCTTCCACCAGCCGTTCACAACAGCTGTGATTTTTTGAGGACTTAAAATAAGCTAAACACTTGAATGATCATCACCACCATCATCTTCACCATCATAACCACCATCACCGTCATCACCATCATCACCATCATCATCACCATCATCATCATCATCATCATCTTCAACATCACCATCTTCACCATCATCACCACCATCATCATCACCATCACAATCATCATCTTCACCACCATCATCGTCTTCACCATTATCACCATCATCACCACCATCATAACTATCATCACCATCATCTTCATAATAATCACCATCGTCACTATCACAATCACCATCTCCACCATCATCACCACCTTCACCATCTTCACCATCACCATCATCACCATAGCAATCATCATCACCACCGTCATAACTACCATCACCATCATCACCATCATCACCGCCATCATCACCATCATCACCGCCATCACTGTCATCATTCTATTACTGTTGTTGCTGTCAGCTAAAGTCATGCTCGCCCTCTGCCAACACCATTGTAAAGACTTTACATGGATTAAGTCATTGCTCTTAACAGCCCTGAGAGGTTGGGTACCATGATCAAGACCCCTATTTCATAGATGAGGGTCTGAAGCCCAGAGAGGGTGGACAGCATGCCCAGGGCCACCCAGATGGTAGGCGGAAGGGCCAGGACTGGAGCTCAGAGCCGTCTGTCTTTAAATCTCTGCCCCGTGGCTTTTGGATTCGGACCGATGCAGGGCTGGCCACCTGGGACTCCACGGTGACCTCGACTCTGGGTGGAAAATGGGTCATCCACTCAAGAATACCAAGGCTCCGCTGCAACCATCCTCTCTCATCCTGGAAGGGCCAGCTGTGGGCTCTGCCCCAAGCACCGGAGACTTAGCACCTGGCTGGGGACACACAGACCTGGGACTTGCTGGGGCCTCACGGGGGCTGCGTCTTGGCGAGTCCGAGAAATGCTGCAAAGCAGCAGGAGCATGCGTTTGTCACCAGCCGGGACGCTGGGGACCCGCCCATTCCGTGGCTGTGTGTGGATCTCTGAGAAAGTGATGGTGCTACTAACCCATGTCAGTCACGTCGAGATACATAATATAAAGTCTCGATAGATCCAAGGAATTGGCTCAGACGATTGCGGAGCTAGCGAGTCTGAAGACCGTTGGGAGACCGCTTGGGAGCACTTCTTTACGAGTCCCCCTCCTGGGCCCCGAGGTGCAGTGGGTGGGGGGCGTGCCCTGGGCGGAGCCTGGGGGGTTCAGCTCTGCCCTCAGGCATGGCCTCCTTGCATCTGGGACCCTCCCAGCTCCCACCTGGCGGCTTGGGGTGGGCTCTGTGTTCAGATCCTGGCTGCCTGATGGCCCAGCTGAGCCAGTGTCTCCAGGCTCCAGCGTCCTCGTGGGTAAAATGGGAATTATGACGACTCTCTCTCTCCGGAGGGAACGCCTCACATTGGGCGTCTGGGGTCTGGGGCAGGGCTGCCCACTGCCCACGCTGTTCTACAGGCTTTATTTGGATTCACTCATTGAATCCTGACAACGGCCGGACACGGCGCGCACCATTGTCACCGTCCCTATCTCACCGATGAGGGACCGAGCCAGCTGTTGCTCCCGCAGCCGGTGGCGGTGCTGGTGGCGGTGCTGCCATCGGCATTCGTGTCATTCTCCTTTCTTGCTGTTGCTGCCGTTGCCGTTGTGGGTGTGAGTGGCGATGTCACTGTCGCTGGTCGGACGCCGGTGGCCGGCCGCCCGTGGGCACGTCATTCACACGTGGGGCCGGGCTCCGGAGGGCGTTGCCGCTGGGCGCCCTGTGTGACCCCACGCGGTCCTGCTCTTCCTCCCCCTGCGGGGGTCTGGAGAAGCCCCAGGCTGCCAGGGAGGCAGTGGGGGGGGCGGTGGGGGGCGGCCCTGCCCGCGGGCGCTGCGGGCCGGCCTGGCACGCCGGGGCTGTTCAAGGTGCTCTAGACTGCAGCTGGCCCCCGCCCCCGCCCTTGCTTCTCTCTCCCTTTTGTGGAGGCCCCTTTGATTTGGGAACAAGGCCCCTTTATGTGGCGCTGGGCCTGGCCCGGCAGCCCCGTCCCACCCAGGCCCCGGGGTTCCCTTTTCATCTGGAGCGAGGAGCCCCGGGCTCAGAGCGAGGCCGCAGGCGGGCTCTGCTGGTGTCACAAAACCTGGGTGACTCAGCTTTCAGTGGGGGCATTGTGGCCCGCGGCTTTGATATTTTAAGTGGGAATGGCGAGAAAGGGGGACGGGGGGTGGGGGGAAGGTGATGCTGCCAACGGGGGCTCAGGCTCGCTGTCTGGACGGGGGCCCCGCTCCCAAGGGGACTATTCCATTTCAGTGGGAGGACCTGCCTGTGACCCCAGCCTCTGAAGGATGACATTGAGCAGAGCAGGGCTGCCATCTCGGGGTTCGGGGGCCGGCCTCCCACTCCTTGTCCCGTGCCCAGACTGCTCCTCGCCAGCGCTGCTTCCCGAAGCTTCCCACGGGTGTGGCGGCTGCTGCTGTGGCCAGGAACACTTGGCCAGCCACTAGCCCAGGGCTGGCGAGGGACAGCAGCCGGGGGACCCCGGCCTGGAGGGAGGGTGCTGGAGGGAGGTGGCCAGTGTGGACTCAGAGATGTCACGGGCAAGCGAGGTGGGGAGGGCAGACGATGGCTCTTATCCTTCGCTGTCGCACTTGCCTATAAGTACTGCAAGGCCCTCGCGGAAATAAACACGGTGGGACCTTTAGGTTCCCTGCGCCCCAGTTTCCTCACGTAGAGGACGGACGTACTAGGAGCACCCGTCCCAACAGGCTGCTGAGAGGGTGAGGGACAAGCACCTACTCAGTGCTTAGAAAAGCGCACAGTGAGTCCACCGCTCAAGCGAAGCAGCTTTAGGACGGCGATTCTGAGCCACCCCCTTCCTCTGCGAGCGGGTGGTCTCGCGGGCTGGCCCTGTGGCGGTGAGCTGGAGAGCAGCAGGCCGGCGGGGAGCAGACCCTGCCGGGGGCCTCAGGCTCCTTCTCTGCCGAGTGGCCGCGGGGGCCCAAGGGAGCCGCTCGCGTGCGGAAGGAGCGAATGGGGTCGTCGGTGACGAGGGTCCGGTGCCCGGCCGGGCGCAACCGAGGCCCACACGTGCTGCTGCCTCCGGGACGATGCCCTTGGTGGGGTGCAGAGGGCCGTGGGGAGGCCTGCGGCCGGCTGGAGGCAGGGGGACCCATCCGCGCGCTGCCCGTGCTGTGTCGCCCCCTTGCTTCAGACACGCGGGCTTCCCCTCGGGGGCCGCGTGACCGTGGGCCGGCCACTTTGCGTCTCTGTAAAGTGCCGGTCCTGATGTCCGCAGCTCCCCGTGGGCGGCCGGAGGACACCACGCCATCGCACCCGGTGCCCGCGGCAACCAGGACCCGGCAGCATTTGTGCCGCCATCAGGGAGACGCTGGGTCCTGGGCGCGAGGCCCTCCCGTCTGGCTGACGCCGCCGCTTCCAGGCAGATGCCTTGTTCCCCGGCGCTGGGGATGCGGGACGGACGGGAGGTCGCGGGACGCGTCGGAACGCGGCTCTTTCTGACGGGAAGGATGGCGAACGTTCGCCGTGTGCCCCTGCGTCTGGGGGGGCAGTGTGCCGTGCACCCCTGCGTCCTGGGGAGCATGCCCCGTGGTTTACTCACACTGCCCCCCGATTCCGCTGCTGGGGGGAGCATCATCGTTGTCATTTAACCAGCGAGCAGCTGAAGCTTAGGATCAGCTTGGAGGGGGGACGGGATGCCAAGCCAGTGAAGGTGGCATAGCAGCCTCTCCCGCGCCCCTGGGAGTCCGGGGGACCCCCCTGATGGCTCGCCTCACCCCAAGGCATCGTGCTGAGTGGCGGTGGCTCTCCACGGCTGGCCCCTGGAGAATGGGCTTTGAAACGACTTCACAGAGGCTTAGAAACCACGGCTAGGCCTCGGCAGCCCCCGACGGGGAGGCCGGGGCTCTGTCCCCTCCCCTTGGGTCTGGCAGGGCTGTGCCCTCCAGGAGCACACGGGGAGGCCCGGGGAGGGCGAGGCGGGTGCCACGTCAGAGGTCCACACTTCGCGGCAAGGATAAGCTCTGAGGCCTCGGCCGGCCGGCGACGGGAGCTGGCAGCACCGCAGTGCGCGCGGGACGCTGCAGCCCTCAGGGTGCTCAGCGCAGACTGTTACGCGTTCCCTGCGTGGGGGGTGGGCGGGCTCACCGTCCGCTCCTGGAAATCCATCCACGGCAGACACGGCCGTGGAGTCACCGCGTTCTGCGCGTCGCGCTCACACAGTCACGGGGCGAGTATTCCTCGGGAGCGTGAAGGGAAGGGAGGAGGTGCCGTGACCCCGTCCCGTGCCTCGGAACCCGGGGCCGGCGCTGCTGGGGACGCTCCGGCCACACGCGGGCCGCACGCGGGCCACATGCATGTCACACGTGTTTCACACACATGTCACATGCATGCTACACACATGCCATGCACACGCCATACGCATGTTGCACAAGCACCACCTGCATGTCACGCACATGCCACATGCATGCCACACACGTTCCACACACATACCACACGCATGCCACACGCGCCACATGCATATGCCGTGCATTGCCACATGCATGCCACAGCACGCCACACATGTGCCACACAATACCACACACATGTCACATGCATGCTACACGCATGTCATGCACACGCCATACGCATGTTGCACAAGCACCACCTGCATGTCACGCACATGCCACACGCATGCCACACGCGCCACATGCATATGCCGTGCATTGCCACATGCATGCCACAGCACGCCACACATGTGCCACACAATACCACACACATGTCACATGCATGCTACACGCATGCCATGCACACGCCAAACGCATGTTGCACAAGCACCGCCTGCATGTCAGGCACCCCAAGACTGCAGTGGTCCCTCTCAAGAGCCCAAAGCCTTGGGGGGGTCCCTCCCAAGCCGAATGTCTGACGTGGGGCCGTGGGAGCTGCTCAGCGGGGCTGTTGGGGGGGCACGGTTCCAGCCGCCGCCCTCCCGGGGGTGGCCCAGCTCCTCCGGCTGCAGCACCCACAATGCCCCCGGCTCCTTGGAAGTGGTCGCTGGGCTCCAATTAGTCACCGCTTCAGGGACTTTTAAGCAAAGTCCCCCCAGCTGCTCTCAATGCTGCTGGAACCCTCAGGGGCCTTTCCTCTTCCCGGCTCTGAAGATGGATTTTAAAGACCACAGTGTTTTTTTAAAACCAGACAGGTGGGGGGCGGGGACGGTCGCGGTGCCGCGTGTTCTGAAGGAGGGTGACTTGGGGAGCTGGGCCTGGGTCCGAAGCCTGCACCTCCATTCCTGGCACTGAGACGGGGCGTCCCTCAGCCCTCGGAGCCCGTCTCTGCCTCTGTGCCAGGGCGAGGGGATTAGAGACGCTCGTCGCGCAGCTGAGGTCATTGCTGCCATCGGCCCCAGCACGCAGGAGCGGGGACGCTGGGGACCATGGGTGGCCTTGCTCGCTTGCTGGGTGACGCTCCGAGCCTCTCGCCCTCTCCGGGCCTCTGGCTTCAACTGCAAATGAGGAGGCAGCGGGGGTGGCAAAGGAGAACTGCGTCAGGAGCACCCCAGCCCCAGAGCCCCCCGCTCCCCCCACCTTGTAGACAGGCATGAGGGCGCAAGGGCCATGGCCCCTGGGGATCCTTCCCGCCCTCCCGTCCCGGCTGCGGGTGCGTGGCACAGTGAGGACGCCCCCTCCTGTGTCCACCAGCCTTCGCCCCTCCTCCCCACCTCCCAACACTCCCCCCTCTACAGTGCCAGAGCAGGAGGCCCCCACACCCCACCTCCCCGGTGCCTGGGGTCTAGTCAGAACATACTCCTGCCCTTTTCTTCTATTTAGTGACAGTTTAATTAGGACAAGGGACACTGGTCTCTATTCTCGATAAGGGTGTGGAGTGCCCTTAGAAATAAATTTCAAGCAAAAGCAGAAACAAAGCCTTTTGTTCTTTGCAGAGTCTTTCATTGGTGCAGTGTCTGGAGGGGTGATGCGGTGTCCGGTGGGGTGCTTCTCAGTGGCATGAGAGCTCTGCGGGGAGCAGCCCGCCACACCCCCGGGCCCTGGGACCCTGCAGAGTCATTCTCGTAGGGAGGTGGTGCGAATCTGGGAACCGCCCGGACAGACATAAAGCCATCACCATAGCTTGCTTACCTTGTCCTCCGTTCCTCGCCTGCCAAGGGTGGGTGACACCTCCCGGGGTGGGGTGGGGGGTGCTGTGAGGGCTAAAGAGTCGTAGCTTAGACCTCGTTCCGGTGCTCACTGCGCGTGGGGCCGTTCTAAGGGGACCGTCGTCACCGAAACCCCGTGACGGGAGAGCTCGCTATCTATCATGTGTCCATTTTACAGATGAGGACACCGAGGTCACAGAATGCTCAGAGGCTGACCTCTGTCTGAGCCAGCGCGCTGTGCACACCACGTCGAGGCCCACGTGGGCAGGGGGCGCTCACCGTGGACCCCACGCCGTGTGCCTGCGGCTATGACAGACGTGTCCCCAAACTCTTTAAACCTGACGTGACCTGTTGACATTCTGGGGGTTTCTGTTTGACAGACACCGAGCCACCGAGCCTGGACACCTCGGCACGGACAGCTGCCAGCCTGTCCCCTCCACAAAGCCGGCTCCCAGGAAGCACCTGAGTCCAGGGCCCCTGGCCTGGTAGGTTTGGGACTGGAGGCCCCCGAGGCCACCACCGCTCTCCCCGCCCCTCCCGGAGAGGCACAGCACTGCTCCGCCCGGCGACCTCGGCCGTGCCCGTGTGCCCAGCAAAACGCCATTTTTCTTTTCTCTGAGCATCAATGCCCAGTGCCCACGGGACCCCTGTCCCCAAGCCCTGAGAGGGGACGACGGGCCCCTCCCCTTCGTTCCTGGACACCTGAGTGAGCCTGGAGGACCAGAAAGGCGTTTTGGAGTGTGACGCTCTAAAGAAACCCGCTCATGGGGAAAGAGTCATTTGCGTTGGAAAGACAATGGGTGGGTGAGCAGGACAGGAAACGGAGGGACACGTCTCCCTCCCCGCCCCCCACCCCCATTCCTCCTCGCTAATCACTCCTGTGCCCTGCGCTGTGTCTGCCCCCTGCCCCCGGACCTGGCCCTGGCCCCAGGTGACATACAGACAACACTTTTGTTTCTTTTTTAAATTTAAAATGTGGCTATATGTTTCTCCTCTTTGCCAACAAAATATATACATGCAGCTTTTCCACGTCCTTTGCCGTGAGCTTTGCCCCAGGCAAGGCATGACCTTCGCGTGGGCCTGGCAGCTGCTGGCGGTCCAGCCACGAGCCACGAGCCCCGAGCTGGCTCCCTGCTCAGGCATCCTGGCCCGGCCGCTTGCTCATCCCTGTGCCTGAGTCTTTTTATCTTTGAGACGAGGCTACTCAGAGCCCCCCCACTCACTAAGGGCCGTGATGGGGCGTCGACGAGTTAACGTGTATAAAACGCTTAAAAAGGCACGTTATGTGTAGCGGGCCCTACACCAGTGCCTGGCAAGTAGGCTTTTCAACTCTTGTGGGACTCTGGCTGTGCCCCCCATTCCCTCCCCGCACACACACACCCCCACTGTTAGCTACAAACCACCACCAGGAGGAGAGCATTGTCTGGCTTTCTCTTTCTCATCCGCTCACTGCGCTGTGCTCCTGGGAGCACGGGCTGCTTTCCGGGCCTCGGTTCCCGCATCTGTGAAGCAGAGCGTGTGGTCTCCACAGGGTCTGTCGCCCAGAACCCGGATGCAGCATGGCGGACAGCGGGCACGAAAGGGGAGGAGGGGCCCAAGGGTGGACCCGTTCTGGGGGAAAAGGAAATTTGAGAGTTCTGGAGTGTAGGAAGGACCCACGACGCTTACTGCGTGGTTAGGCGAGGGTCCAACGCCAGCGGGAGAGTGGGGGGACCGCTTCCTGACCCTGCCCAGGTGCAGTGGGCGCCCCCTGCCCATGCCCGCGTGGCCTGAATGTGTCACTCACCTGAGCCACCTGCGTTTTCCCTGGCTGTGAGTGTTTGATGTGTGTCCCCACCCCCACCCCACCCCCACCTTCCGCCAGGAAAGCAGCGTGTCCTGTCTGTCCCTGCGTCCTCAGCCCGTGGCCTGGCACGAAGCAGGGACTCAGAATGCTGTGAATGAATGAATGAATGAGTGAGTGAATGAATGAATCCACGAAGGGGTGGACAAATGAATGACAACATATGAATAAAGGGGTGATCAGGCTGTATTTTGGTCTTACAGATGGACTAAGGTCGCAGTGCCCGTAACCGTGGGCGACGGACTGGCCTGGGGATCTTCTGAGTGAGACAAGCGGCCAAAGCCTAGTGGCTCTGTGCTCAGACCATGTGCCTTCTGGGGACCTTGCAGCAAGTGGGGTCTCCAGGTGGGCATCGGTGGCCTCGAGGGCTGGTCTGTCCGATTTCAGTCCCACAGATGAACCACCAGCGGCTTGAACAAGGCCACCTCGATGGGTGGCACCTTGCCCTGTCACCCCAGTGGAAGAGGGACAGAGACACACAGAGGCCCACCAGCTCTGCACGAACCCTCTTTCGGGAAGGACTCGGGGTCTGCTGTTTTGAGGACACGGTCACAGAGGTCTGTGCTGAGGAAGCCAGTTCCTTCCCAGACGGTCTCACACCCTCCGGTCACCTGAGGGCAGATCCTTCTGTGGCTTTCCTGTCCTTTCCGCATCCCAGGGCCAGCGACGGGGCTTACGTCCCACGACAGAGATGGGCTGTGGGGGACTCGGGCCACGCCCTGCATCCGACAGCGGCTTGAAATCCGAAAGCAAACATCTGAGAGATAAAAGCACGTGAAGTTGGGGAAGGTGGCCCTTCCACGGGTCCTTCTGGGGTGCTGGCTGCCTTCTCCTCCCCCCGTCTACCAGACACCTGTCGCGAAAGGCCCCCCCGAGTTCCTCTGGGCCCGGGAGGGCTGGCGGGCTGCTCTGGCTTCTTGTCTATGAGGGGTGGGGGTGAGGCCTGGTTTGCAAAGTCCATGGTTCAGGCTCTAGACATAAAACTGAACTGACAGCCGAAAACTGTTGGGGGCCAGCGGGAGGTGGGAGGGAGGGACACCGGTAGATGCCAGTGGTTCCCAGGCGTAGGGCCACAGGACTCTGGCTCTCCGTCTGGTTTCACTCTGGGAAAAGGCAGGTGGGTTCGTAGAGCCCCGACCTCAGCAGAAGCAGGAGCTGGGGGAGGCGGAAGGATGGAGACGCTCTCAGCTCCCCTGGGCGTGGGGCGGCGCCAGCACCGCGTGGTGGATCTGGCTGTCACAGGAGTGGGTCACGGGGTCCCCTGCCGTCCTCAGAGGCAGTGGGGGAGGAGAGGGAGGAAGGCAGGTGCTTAGAAGGGCCGGTGCTTGCTGAAGGTCTCCCCAGAGGTGCAATCCCCGCACCAGCCTCACGAGGGCGCTGCTATTGCGCCCGTTTTCCAGATGCGGAAACTGGGGAAGGTTAACACTGCAGCCCAGCTCCGGGATGTGGGAAGGGGCGGTGCTAGGGAAGGGGAGCCCTGGGCCAGAGGAGGAGGCTGCCTGCGTGCCCTGGGTGGACGGCCTGGGCTCCTGGCCTGTGCCCGCAGGGGAGGGAGCCCAGCTCTGGGACGGCCACGGACGTGAGCGTGAGATGGTGCAGGCGCAGGGACCCGCCCTGTGCTCACGTCAGGTCATTCCTGTTCCTTCCTTCGGAACTCGGCCAGCCCGGCCCGAAGCGGGCAGCTCCCCCCTGAGGATCTCTGCCCACTGGTTCTCTGGAGCCCGGCTCAGAAATCCCTGCCGTGTCCACACCGAGTGGGGGCTGGGACCCCACTACCTGTGGGTGGCTGGCCGGTGCTATGACAGGAGGGGATAGATAGGGTGACCTCTTCCTTGTTTCAAAAGTAGGCTTGACCTGTCACAAAAGACCACCTACAGTCCTGTCCGTTTATATTAAATTTCCAGGACAGGCAGATCGTAGGCGCAGGAAGTAGGCGAGGGGGGTGGCTGGGGGCTGGGGGCATGTGGGAGCAAAGGGAAGTGACTGCTAACGGGTACACCCGAGGGTGCAGGACAAGCCGCTGAAGCGCACACCTTAAACGTGCGAACGAGGTGACATGTGAGCGGCTCCACAGAGCTGCTGTGAGAACGAACGTGTGTGTGCCTTGGCACCGGCTGGAGTGTCCCACGCCTCCCCCAGCAAAGGGGGATGGGGGTGGGAGGGCAGGTCGGGCGAGGTAGGGACCTGAGCGGGCCGCCCGCAGGAGCTGGCCAGGGCACCCGATGGAGCCAGCCAAGCCACCTGACGCAGCCAAGGCCGCCCCACCCTCCGCGGGGCCAGGTGGCCGCACTTGGCTTTGTCTTGGGACAAGGCAGGACAAGGCAGACTGTCTTTGCAGCCTCATCAGTGGTGACGATGAGGACACTGTCACAGAGGTCTGTGCTGAGCAAGTCGCGGTTTTACAGATGAGGCTGCGGGGGGCGGGGTTGGGGGAGAGCCGGAAGCCACCGGAGTCACGTGCCCATGTCGTGGGACAACGTGCTGCCTCTTCCGCCTTTGCTAGGAGCTCCCTTTGAGGGGACCCGTGCTCCCCAAACCTCCTACTTTGACTGAGCCCAAAGCCCCCCGCTGCACCCCACAGGCCCAGCTCCCTGAAGGCAGCAGTGGGGTGGTCCCTGCCTGTCAGGGAAAGGGCTAAGTAAGGAAGGGTGCGCGGGGGACATCTGGGGGACAATGGCTGCAGCCTGGTGGGCACAGGGCAGCGCTTCCCTGGTGACGGGCAGGTGAGATCAAAAGCCTCAGGGACAGAGGGGGCCCAGGCGGGAGCTGGGGGGAGAGAGGGGTGCAGCCCGGCCCCGTCCACACCCGCACGGAGCTGCCTGGGGATGAGCGCCGAGTGCCCGCAGAGGTCGCGGGCGTTCGACCTGCGTTCAGATCTCCCGGAGTCGGAAGACGCATGCGCAGACTGAGAACCTTCGGGACCGCGGCCCGGAACCTGGAAAGCCTTCCCTGTGAGGGGGGCCGTAGCGAGCGCTTCGCTCAGAGATGGTCTTTACACCGTGCGCACGTCCCCGGGGGCTCCAGGGGTCCCGCGAGCCTTTCACGTGACTGGTCCAGGCCCTGGGTGGGGCCGGAGGGAGGAGGAGGAGGGAGGGCCGGGGAGGAGGAGGAGGGCCGGGGAGGAGTGGGGCCACGGATGAAGGATGGAGGGGTGGACCGGGGAGGTGGGCAAGGGCCAGACCAGGTCCCGGTGCGAGCAAGGGGCGTGGTCTTTACCCCGAGATGAGGGGGTGAAGCACAGACCAGGAATGGGGGGGGGCATAGCAGGCTTTGGGGGGCACCTTTGCAGGCCTGGGGCTTCTGGCCGCAGGGTTGTGTCGCACAGCAGCCCCAGTGGCTCAGCAGCTTCCCTCACAGTCACAGGCAGCAGGTCGAGGGGGGCTTGGGGCAGCCACCTCTTGCCGGCTTGCCTTTGATTGGTGGGGAGGGCGGGGCTGGGCCTGACACAGGGAGGCGACAGAAGTGCTTCCTGGCCAGCATCGTGGTCCCAGGCGTGGTCCACCCAGCTAGCCGGAGCCCTTCGGGCCTTCTGGAGAGACGCTGGTGGCTGGCCACAGGGCCACGGGTCTCTCCAGGCGTTTCCTGCCTGGAAACGCATCCCGGAGCCTGGCATGGCCGGAGGTTACTGGGCTGGGACGGTGCCAGGGGACGGGGTCGGGGGAGGGGGGCCGCGTGGAGAGGCCGAGAGCAGACGTCCTGCCTGCGGGTGCTGCTCTGGGGACTGACAAGCTGACAGCAGCGACCGTGCTCAGGCGGGAGGGACAACGAGTGAGAAGAAAAGGGAGCCGGAGGGGTTCTGGAAAATTCCAGAGACCCAACCCCCACCCTGGGCGAGACCACGAATCAGAATCCACGGTCCACGGAGGCTGCTGTGCCTGTATTTCCAGGTCCCGCCCCCAGGCAGCCTGCGGGGGGGGGGGCGGGGCCGGGGGGGGCGGGGAGGGCCTGAGTGACAATCCCTCAACATGGCCCCCTTTTCCGCCGCAGACTGGGGTGGGGGGCAGACAGCAGCACCCAGAGGAGCTGGGGGAAGTGAAGGTGTCAAGCAAGCAACGTGCTAGGCCTTGGGGACAGATCCAGGCACCCCTCCCTGCCAGAGCCCGGAGAACGCTTTTCCATAAGCCCCGCCCTCCCCTGGCCAGCGGGGGGCGCTCCAGCTCCGGGCCCAGCCCCCCCCCCGCAGCCCATCACAGCCTGGGATGCGGACACATAGGGAACCCCGGCCCCCCGCCGAAGCACACGGAGCAGGAGACAGCAGGAAACTGACCCCCACAGGTTTGGGGATCAGGAGACCCCCTCTGCCTGGAGGGGGAGGGGGTCCGAGCTTCCAGGTAGGATGCACTGGGTCTTGTAGGAACAGAAGAAGTTTCTAGAAGGAAAGTTGCCAAGGGCGTCCCAGGTGGAGGGACGGTTATGGGTTAAAGTTGGGGTGGTCCTGTGGGTGTGGCTTTGCTTCCACAGCTCTGGCAGCCCCAGCCCCCACTCCACCCCACTCCACCCCACGGGCTGGCCTGGGGCACGATGTGAGCACCTATTGTGGGCTGAGTGTGCCCCCCAAATGCTTATGTTCCAGTCGTAACCCCCAGCCCCTCAGATTGTGCCTGTAGCTGGAGATGGAGCTTGTAAAGAGGTAAATAAGGTAAGATGGGGTCACTGGGGGTGGGCCATAGTCCACTGTGACTGCGTCCTCGTGAGGAGAGGAGATGGGGACACAGACATGCACAGAGGGACGACTGCGTGGAGACCCGGGGAGGAGACAGCCGTCTGCACGCCCAGGAGCGAGGCCTCGGGGGAGCCCGCCCTGCCCACACCTGCAGCTCAGCTCTGGCCTGCAGAACCAGAACCAGGGACAGTGAATGTCTCTGGTTTGAGGCCCTCAGGGCTGTGGCGTCTGTTTCGACAGCTGGAGCTGACTCCTCCCGCCCTCACCGTATCATCATCCTGCCCTTTCTACCCGAGTCACCTTTCCAGATGATCCGGAGACATGGGCTCCTGCGGGGCCCAGAGTCACCCGGAGGAGGGGATGGCCTCCCGCAGGCACTGGTCTCGAGTGCTCGCCCCGCGAATCCTCGCACCCGGGCCACGCAGTGGGAGCTCCTGTCACACCCGACATGGACGAGGAGGCCCACAGCGGTCTGGCCATGCTCCTGGTCACACCTGCCGCTCCCTGTGTGGCCTCCATGTCAGGCACCAAGGGCAAGGGCGGAGGCCAGAGGCTGCCCTCAGACTCATGGGAAGGAAGATGGGGAGCTAGAGGTGTGCGTCCCTGTCCGCCTGTCCCCTCGTCCCTTCAGTCCTGAGAGGATGCCTCATCTAACTCCTGTCAGATCAGCCTGGAGCTTCATAATAGCTAAACAGCCAAGAAAAATCCCACAGATCCATCAGCAGATGACGGACAAACCGAGTGTGGTCCAGCCACACAACGGCATGCTCTTCCGCCATAAAAAGACACGAAGCACTGAGACTCGCTACGACACAGACGAACCTCAAAACAGGATGCTGAGCGAGAGGAGCCGGACACAGAAAGACAAATAGTGTACACTTCCTTTGAGTGAAATGTCTGGACCAGACAGAAAGTGAATTCCTGTTGCTTAGGGCTGGGGCGTGATGGAGGGCTAGGGGGTGATGGCTCAAAGGGTATGGGCCTTCTTCTGGGGGCGATGAAAAGTTTTTAAAATGGTAAAAGGTGACAGTTGCGCAACTCTGTGACTATATCAGAAGCCGCCGAATTGTACACTCTACACGAGGGAATCGTAGGGCATGTGAATTATATTTTAATAAAGCGCTTTCGAATTAAAAAAAAATACAAATAAATAAAAAAATTTTGGAAACCTCATCTCGAGTGGTCGTAACCTTAGTCTCCCAGACTGCAAGACACCCTTGGGGTCTCTCGTGTGTCCCCTCGGTGAGCCGCTATGCACTTGAGGTGGCCCGTGACACCGTTCTGGAGCCAGACCCACCGCGAGGCCCTGCTGGCACGTAGGTGGGGGGCGTCCCACTCGCCCCTGTGCCCAGCAGCTCTCGCTCCCCTTGGGCACAGGGCCATAGTCCCACCACCTCTCTGGCCCAGGGGTTTCTGGGATATTTGGTGTTAAGGAAGCCCCTAGCCCGGTGTCCCCTCAATCGGTGGGCTCTTGTCTGATGCTGCAACCAGGCTCTTCCTCAGGAAGTGGGGCGGCCGTGTCTGGAGAGGCGGCCAGCTGGTCTACCCGGAGGCGCTGTCTGCCAGATGGAGAGCTGGCCGGGCTGCCTGTTGAGGTCTGTCTTTAAGTCCCACTCCTGTTGCTCGAAGCTTCTAACTTTGCCTGTAGCCAAGACGCCCCTGCTCAGGCCCGGGACCCCACAGCTTGTGGGGGCTCAAGAAGGGCCCGGTGGCCAAGCTAAAGCAGACAGACGGAGGTTGTAGCCGCCTCGCCCCGCCTCTCAGCCGTGTGTGACCTTGGGTAAGTCTTCGTCTCTCCGTCTCTCCGAGCCTCTGTTTCTGATCCGTGAGGCGGGGCTGAGCATGGCTGCAGGATTTCAGGGCCTGCTGGCTCCGAGCTGGCACACTGTAGGCCTGGGCGCTCCCCACTGCTCTTGGGGGGCGCCGCCAGAGTGAATGTGGGGCCTGGCGCCAGCACCACATCCGATAATCACCCCTATTGGCAGCGGGACCCACACCACAGGACACTGTTCTTGTCCCCCTCCCTTCCCCCGCCTCCCTCTCCAGGGCCAGGGCCTGGAGGTAAGGCCTGCACCTCAAGGCGGGGTTCCTGGGGTGTCCCTCAGTACCAGACAGGGCTGGAGGGGCCTGAGGTGAGGGCCCCCCCGAGCAGAGGTCTCAGGACTGCTGCAGAGGTGGGCTGGGGCCGGCCGGGGGTGTCCAGGCCCGGTCTGGAAGGGACCAATTAGTCAAATGGCTGCAGTGACCATTTGGAAGCAATTAACAGGGTCCCTTATTACCACATTACACCCCCCACCTGGTTCCGTCCTGCAGGGGCGGGGGTGGGGGGTGGGGAGACGGATGGAAGGTCCCCATGGTGTGCCCTGCCTTTGCGTCAGCCCCGCCCCATGGTGCTCGTGAATGAGATCCCTGCCCCTCCAGAGAGCTGCCCCGAAATCAGGCCCCCCCACCCCGGCTGGGCCTGGGTCTCTGAGGGCCTGGCAGCCCCGTGCGAAGGTCCAGAGCCAAGCCCAGGCCCTCGGGATGTCTGGGGGGTGCTGCCTGGGCCAGGAAAGACGGGTCGGGGATCTCGATGGAGAGGGGGGCCTCCGTGGGTGGCCTTCCGGACCGAGGGGCTGTGGGCTGTGGGCGGGACTGGGGCAGGCAGGTGGGCAAGTGCCCGGGACACCAGCAGAGGATGGGGCTGCCGCAGGGCCTGGTGCGGGGGAGAAGGCGGCTTTGGGTTTTACGCAGCACCCTCTGACTTCAGGGTGGCCCAGGGGAGCGCAGGGACCCCGGCCCAGGGACTTTTACTGCCTCCAAAAAGTCACACTGGAAGGACCTCGAGCCATCTGTGCCAGCGTCCTGGCGTAACTGCTGAGACTGCCTTATTCCTGCCTCAAAGGCATCACGGTTGGCATAGTAACCACTGTCCCCTTACTGATGGGGCCGGCTCTGCATGGTGGGCGTCCGGGACAATCGCTGGGGCATTTGGGGCATTTTACACACGAGGAGCCAGCACCCCAGAGGAGCAATGCCACGTGGCCAAGGCCACAAGGCAAGGCAGGGTGGCCCAGACACTCATTCATTCACTCATCACTCAGGGCAGGAGCACTGAGGGGCTGCTGAGTG